>JAXQQM020071505.1:600000-818096 GCA_034641835.2 Pinus albicaulis
GTTTTCTCTTCAAACAAGATTGGAGCCCAAGGTGCGGACTGAACTTTGTATCAGGGAGCAGTCGGAAGTGTTTCGTTAAGGGATTAGTCACCACAATGTTTCCTTTAGTGCTTACAAAAAGCATAAACCCATCTGCAGTTCCCTGGAGAAACCAAGATTCAGTGACATCTGCACCATAGGTGCCCGAGATAAAATACCACTTGCTAGAGTTAGGATTGTTGTTGAAGAGGCCAAAATCGTAGGGATTCTGGGGATGATTGGTGAGTGCAATCCATGATTCCCTATTCCTCTGGTCGTACAACAATTGAAATACGTGGGATGATGAAATGGTTTCGTGCCATAGTGGCAAGTAACCCTAGCTCTCAAGAGGTCGTTGATGGATAAGCGAGACAAAATTTCATGCTTAATGTCATCTGGTAGACGGTCCAACAAGCATTCAGTTGATTCGTCATTGCCCCGCCATTTCTTGACAGGGTTACTGATTTGCATCTCATGGGGTTGAGAGGGGACTTTGTGATCAACTATGTGTCCCCAAATTCTGGGGTTTCTAGGGTTGATGCAAAATATCTCATCACTATTAGTTCCCACATTCCTGTCCTTCTGCCCGTCATCTTGAATCTCAGTAATCTCAATGCCAGTTCTCATCTTTCAGATTCAAATGGTATTGCAGCGTTAACCCCTAGCCACAGAAGCGATATCGTGAATCAGAAGCCAGAACTTGAACTTCAGGATGAATCGAAACCATAAACCACCTCTAGGTATCCATTTACTTGCACGAACATGTTTATCTCTAGACTTTGGCATTTAAAATAGTTTAGATGGACAATAGGGTGAGTCCACTTCCAGAATTGCCTGATGTTTTATTATGATAATATGTTTTAAACAATATTGACTATGTTAATGGTTATGGATGGTGTATTTATGATTTATATTCGTTTAAGGCGTGGGATCAAAGGATAATATTCCTAGTTTTAGTTAAATGTTATATTTTATTTATTTTTTTTCGATTAAGTTGTCTGTGATTTTCAAAGATTGATAAATTGTTTAGGATATCTAATCGGAGTTGTCTTTAATAAGATAATCATGGAGGATCAAAGTCACATCAAATATGACAATGATGGAGGATCAAAGTGAGACCAAAAGTATAGATCAAGAGTGATCTTTAGGAAACAAAAGGTAGTGAATGAATGGAAAAACCCTTCTATTTAAAACAAAATATTGAGTTAGTCAAGATATTGGTGCATAATTAAAATATTATTAACCAAATCTAGATCCAAATTTTATGGAATATTTTATTATTTTTGTTGGAGGGAAAAGGAATTTGAGTTAGTTCAAATCCCTTTATTTAGAAATAATAAATAAATAAATGATTTATTTATTATTTTAATAAGGTGCTTGACTAATAATTAAATAAGTAGTGATTTATTCAATTATTTATAAACGATTTAATCAATTTTAACAAGAAATATTATTTAAATAATGTTTTAAATAATTATTCCTAGAAAATAATAAGACAAATAATGATTTAGCTAATTAATTTTCTTGTTTTGAGTTAAATATGACAAGGAATATTAATTAAACAGTGGTTTAAATAATTATGCCTTGAGGAAAATCAAACAAATAAGGATTTATTCAAATATTCCTCATGGGGTTCCCTATTTAAATCAGAAACAACTTAATAAATTATGGATTATTAAGTTATTTTTCATAGTAAAATAAATTTTACTATGGTAAAATTGGTCTTACGTGGTGTACTTTAGTCCATCTAATAGTAACAGGTTAGATGACCAAAAATTGGTGTAATAGATTTTCCCCTAGCATGTGAGCGTTAGGAGCTAATCATATGACCGAAGTACGTTGTAAGAACTCAATCACTAAACACTAAAAGGGGAGTCAGATAGAGAGAAATATAAGGTAGACTAAATCTATAATATCTGTGATCATATTTGGATCAAGGACCTAAGTGATAGGTCAAATTTAAAAGTGTTCGGAAGTGTGCCAAACCTAAGCAACCGGATAGATATCGTCTTCCTTATTCTGGCCCCACAAATGGTTCGAAAAACTGACACTGTACGAAGAAGTTATTGTGATTTGAAAATTCCAGCAAAATGCAATTTTCAACCTTTAATCAAGTTTGGCTAGGTTTTTGGAAATTCAAAAAAAAAAGAATATTTCGGTTAATATTCCTGGAATATTCCTCGAAATATTGCCCAAAATATTCCTTTTGCACCAATCATATTGTGACAAGTTTCAGCATGTTATTTAACAGCTGGACTGCATGTGGTTGTATTGGCCAATGAGAAACTGCCACGTGGCAGGCTCAGAGGCCACCACGTGGCCCAGGTTTGGTGTATTAAAATTTTTAGTCGAGGATAGGAGTCAACACGGCGACCTCCTCGACAGCACACCAAAGCCTTACCGCATGCCCTATGGTTTATGTCTTAACCATATGAGTTCACAATTTTTATTTAAATAATGTGATCACGTATATGGGGGAGCGGAGGGGCCAACCCCTCCCCATGTGTCCTTAACCGTGGAACCAAGTGCCCAAAGAAACCTCGACAGTTACGGTGAAGACCGCAGAGTGCGGTCATGTGACTAACCACATATTTAATGCTAACATTTAGCTGGAGGTTTCTATGGTGGAGGTGCCAATGTTGGAAAAAATCCCTATTCTGAGTGGAGTTAATTGCAAGTCCTCCACATTTGGTGGAGCTGATTTAGGGGTAGCTGGAAAACTTTTGTTTAGGCTTTATCTTGAGATATATTCGACCAATTTTGGAGTGTGAATAGTGAATTTTTACTTTCTTGGACATTCGAGACTCATTGGTGAGGGTTTTAGAGACATCATAGGAATTATGAGTGCGATTTAGCTACAAAGAATTTCTAGGGGCCACTAGGGCCACCATGGGCCAGCAGCAGAAAGAGGCATAGCTAGGGAATCTAGAGGCCTTATTCAGTGAAATAATAGTCATTTTTGGATGTTTCAGACATTCTGGAACTAATGGTGTGGGGTTTAGAACTAGTAGAGAACTTATGAAGGCCTATATGTTTCAAATAAGTTCCAAGGGTCACTAGGGCCACCAGGTGCTAGCAAGAGAATGAGGCCTATCTAAAGCAGCCAATATCCATTCTCAGCAAAATAATAGTCATTTCTGAAAATATTGATACTTCTGAATCCATTGATGGATTTTGAAGAAGCTTTTGAGGGCTTCTAAAAGTCTATATGCTTCAGAGAATTTTTCAGAGAACCTAGAACCAGGGGGTGCCACCAGGTGTTGGAGGCGTAACTAGAGCATCCAAACGTCAATTTATGCAAATGAATAGTCTATTATGAATATTTCAGACATTATGAATCCAAATAAAGAATTTTCAGAACCATTTGGAGACTTCTGAAGGTCAAGAAGCCACAGGGAAGTTTCAGGCAGCCCAGGGCCAACAATCAATAGAGGCTTAGATTGGGGAGAAAGAGCTCATTTTGAGCAAATGATAAATGATCAGTCTATTTTGGAGATATGATATGTGTTGGAGATAGAAGGTGAGGTTTGAGGGACAGAAAATGATTTCTTAAGGTCTTAGTGCTACAGTGAAGCTTAGGGAAGCTTAAGGCACCAACAGCAGAAATCAAGTCTAAGGGAACCTAGTTCTTTCTTCAGAGTGATGACAACCATCCCACGGGTATGATGATATTATAAACCTAATGGTACATCCAAAATAAACATTGGATTTGATTAGTTTACCTATAAAATAAATTATTCATCATAATCCCAACGAGCCAAGTTAGTTGATATAGGCTCAAGGAGACGTAGCCCATGATATTCGGGTGAAATATTTTATTAAATTTGTTGTTATGTGTTGATGCTTATTTTCTACACTTTATGGTTGTTTCAAATGCTTAATATCAACAAAAAAAAATGTTCTCAAAGCACTTAAATATTTAAAAAACATACACTTGTTTCAAGTATGAAATTATGCACAGTCATGTATAAGCACGATCATTTATTTTTTTAAGTGAGTGGGAGCTGCTTGTGGATAATCATTTCAAGTTATCCACCCACTTCAGATCAATCCAAAAAGGGAGAATGCAGTAATACTGAAACACAATATAAGAACTGTAGCAAAGTAAAAAATAAATATAAATACACATTAGAATGCACAAAAATAGCTAAGCCATTTTATTATATGGAGGTAGAGAAACCAGTACAACAGTACTCAAAATATGAGACACTCAAGCCAAAGAGATGGGCTAGAATGACCCTGAAATGATCTCACAGGAGGGACTGCGTAACTATTGGACTGTTGGAAGGTAAATTTCGATGTCCCTGCTACAAATGTTGGGACTACAACTGCCAGAAATATAGAAAGTCATATATAGGCAATATGGGAGCTCCGATGATGCTGAAAATTGAGATCTGGGCTCTATGATAGATACCCAAGATAACCCAGAAACGATTTTCCAAATCTATGAATCTAAGAAAATCACACTCTTAGGGCTTCACATATATACTATTGGGTATGCAGATCTACTGCATAATCTGATCAAATATGGTTGAAATAGGATGTACAATCAGATTTATGCAAGAAGGGTTGATCCCTTCACTATATCCTTGGGCTAAAATCTCAATATCTATCTCCTCCAATCTCCTCCACTGAAAATAGTTGTTGGATGAACAACAGCTTCAAAAAACTGCACTGTAAGAGAGCGAGGTTCAAAAGCCTGCTGCTAGATATGTAAACTCAGCTTCTGAATGATGGAAACAATATATCTAATGTGAAGAGATGTTCCCTCATAGTATTTCAAGCTTAAATACTGGAAACGTCCTTCCTCCAATAGATCTACAGGACTGGATTACGCAATCTTTGAAGGGAGTACTGTTGCATGGAGGTAAAACCCAATGGCCTGAATGTCGGATATAAATTTTTTGCTCCTGGAAGACTGAATATGAAGAACAAAGTGAAGGATGAATCCTCCACCGGTTTCCTAACTGGAATTCTAGAAACAACCTCCTGAAGATGGCCCCAATGCCTGATTAGGAATACAACTCAATAGAAAACCTTCCTAGAGTAGGCACTTGAAGTCCCCTATGGGTAAGGGTGGGATTTCCTCTCAGAAACACCCTGTGCTAAATAGCATTGCAGACTTAGCGAAATATTATAAGAGTGCATATAAATTTCCTAAGACAAATCCAGATCTAAACAAATCAAAGAATAATCCATGTATCCAAATCTACCTTATATTGTGCCTTCACCTTCATTATATAGATTGTGAGCCTCCATAGCCTAGGCCCATCTCATACTACGCTGTACATGTGGATGTAATTCTCCATGATTGACTGCGTTGTCTTTCCATGTCCTCCATCATGTCTACATGTGATGATCAACCTCTCCACCATGTGTGCATTAAATGCACTACTTCCTCCATCATGTGTGCAAGAGGTGTAACACTTCCTCCACTAACTTATCATAAGTTATTTATGATCTTACTTTGAATGCACTATGATCTTAGTTTACCTCTTCAAATATCCTCATGATTTTACATCTAAGATCCATGACCTTATTTTACTGTTTCATCCTCCATGATCTATCTCATAAATGAGACATGATCTCCATTAAATGAGTTTCTTAACTACTTCATGATTTAGATCTAAATCTAGAATATCCACATAAACACATCAAAAGTGGATTTTATTTGTCTTTGAGTATTATGGGTCCCTCAACCCTTTTATTTACTTAATTAATTAAGTTTATTAAGACTCTAATATTCTAAATAAACATGTGAAAATTTTGGAATATTACAGTCCTCCACGGAAAAATTGTTGCTTGTCCTCAAGCAAATGCAAAAGTAGATGCTAGGGAAATTTTTCCCCCTCCCAATGGCATCTGCACAAGGAAGGTATCCCCATTTTCTACAATGAGTTATGGATGCCGAGCACCATAGTTTCATCTCTAGAATGTCTAGAGTGATCTCTAACTGTGTAGCTAGATATCCCTCCTCAATCATGAAGCTCCAAGTGACAACCATAAGCTGTCCAACATCCTCCATAATACATGTGATACATAAATATAGATGGTTCCTTCCACAAAAGGAAAGCTCCAACTCACACAGTATACCTCCATCCCATGCTACATGAAGTAAAGGGAGGTTGTTTATGCCTCCATACTTAGCCCTATTGGTTGTGTTGGATCTAAGCACCACCCTATCACTATACAAAAGAAGAAATAGAGACATATGGGTAGACAAAGGTGTCAAACCTTCTTCTCCCAATAGTAACCAACGTAGCAATGCTCGATGTTGCCACACCACACCATAGAAATACCAAGTATGGTGTCCATACTCTCCAAGTAGGAGTCATCAGAGGAATTCTTCTTGTTATCATCCTCCAACATTATTATGCAAAGTAGGGGAGTATGTAGTACCAGAGTCCCCCAATAAAATCCAAAGCAACAAGATTTCTTGTTGCCTTTTCACATCATCCTGTGAATCATGGAGCAACAACAACATATTGAATGACAGATGGAATGTCATATTAGCCCAATACAAAAAAACTCCATTATCACCCATCATGAGAGTATCATGCCATATTACAAACAATACAAAACACATAAACATGGGATATGTCATGTGATGGCCAAACTCTCACAACCAAAGTGAACATGCCTTCCTCTGCTTCATTATCTCATTGATACACAAGGCATGAGTCAAATAATTATGAGTTATTGGGTGGTAACCATACTCAACCAAGAGCATCCAGCATAGCCATGCCTCCTTCTTAATTACATGAGTGTTGTACAAGGCATGGATCATGAAAATATGTATTTTTGGGTAGTAACCATACTCAGCGAATAGAAACCATCACAACCATGATTCTTGTTGGCCTATCTCATAGTTCTACAAGTGGTTTGGCAGCCCCTTACTCCATATCATCAACCATTCATCCCAATGTGGATGATGGATCTTATCCTGCAAAAACTTGGTAACCTCCCATTGTAGGACACCAACCTCCTCAAACTGTTGAAGAAATTTTCACTCCATGATATTTTGAAGTGCACCTCTAATGAGATCTCCCCATGCGATTCTCTTTTCACCAATGGCCCTCCAAAACCAATGAAGTTCTAGATCTGTTGCAGGTAGAAGTTTCTCTTTGAGTTGTGAGGTGCTCATTGAGAAAGTGTCATCTAGAAAGGAAAAAATATTCCTCATCTCAAGATGTCTACCATCTATCATCTTTACCTCCAATGATTCATGATTGAAGCTACCTTCATAATGCTCCAAGAATTATGGGGGGCTCTCATCATCACTGTTACTAAGTGACAGCGTTGTAGATCTACATGGTAATACATATGTTATCTCATGGAAAGGCACAATGTTGAACTCATAGCCAACCATTGTACATAGGATCATGCTCATCCCATCTTCTGAGACTCTACACTTCAACTCAAAGGCTTGAATGTAGCACAACAATGATGAACTAGGATAGCTCTTTAAATCCTCCTTGATCAACTCAAGATTCCTCTGCGCAGTGATATGATGTTGCTCCAAATCGGCATGTTGTTCTAATCCTTGGTCATGCAATAGCCCTTATGGCATGTCCCCATAAGTTTAAATAAGAGGTATTGAAACAATATGAGATGAAATTGTATGCATACCTTGGATCAACTGATATGTGGGAACCTCTTGTAAGACCACAAGAGTTCCTCCAACTGGTACAATGTTCTATCCAACTACAGGTAAGAGTGATGGTTGCTCTTCTATCAATGTACCAGTGCTAGAATCTACCTCCTCTTCTTCATGCATCTCATGAATCATGCATGGGACTCTATGTGTTAAGGTCTTAAGACTATCTTTAAAAGGTGAAAGTGTCTCTCCTCCGAATACAAGTACTTCTGCAGCTGGTGGTGAATGTAGTGACTCTTTGTCCAAAGTGATAAGAATGACATCCTCCTTTGTTTCCTTAGCAAATGTCTCTTTGTGACATATCTCTCATTGCCTCATATCAAACTTCTTTCTCAACTTGTGAAAGAAATATGAATATTTAGTCACCTTTTCATGCTCCATGTGACCAAACCACCAATCATTGGCTTCACCATGAAGATGAAGTGTTGTAATTTGAACAACCTATTTTTCAGCTACAGGATGTAACCTAAAAAATGCATCTAACTCTTTCCTTCAAGCATTTATAGTGCTTGAGGAAGATCCATCAAATGTAGGAAAATAGAATCTATTGTGCCTCTTTCTTCTATTGTTTCTATAGGATCCTCTTTCTTCTTTGATTTTAAAGAATTGTTGGAGAGTTAAATTCTCCTTGAATGCTCTAGACTGTGCTTTGTACTCTTCAAGATACAAACAGAGATTCTCATGAGTCTCAAGTTCCATGCTTCTTCTTTCTTCAATGCTACACCATTCATCTTCTTCAAATAAAATGGGCATATTAGATCTATAAGGAGATCTATGATTCTTCAGTTTTATATGTTGCTGATAGGAAGTGCTTGGACCTTCCTCATCAAAAATTCTTCTTGGATCCTTCCTTTGCCTTTCTCTCTTCATTTGATTGACCTCCTTGGAGAGATCTTGCAGGGATCTAAAGAGAAGAGTGTAAAAAATACAATCCTCCTTCACGATAGATCTCTTCTATTTTCTTCTTCTTTTGATGCAAAATATGAAGTGTCTACAAGAAGAGACATAGATCATGCTCTGATACCACTATAATATCCCAAAAGGGAGAATGCAGTAATACTGAAACACAATATGAGAACTGTAGCAAAGTAAACAATAAATCTAAATACACATCAAAATGCATAGAAATAGTTGAGCCATTTTATTATATGGAGGTAGATAAACTAGTACAAAAGTGCTCAAAATATGAGACACTCAAGCCAAAGAGATGGCCTAGAATGACCCTAAAATTATCCCACAAGAGGGACTGCATAACTATTGGAGTGTTGAAAGGTAAATTGTGTTCTCTACTACAAATGTTGGGACTACAACTGCTAGAAATATAGAAAGTAAAATCTAGGCAGTATTGGAGCTCTCATGATGCTGAAAATTGAGATCTGGGCTCTATGATGGATACCCAAGATAACCTAGAAAGGATTTTCAAGATCTATGAATCTAAGAAAATCACCCACTTAGGGTTTCACATATATACTACTGGGTATGCAAATATGCTACATAATCTGATCAAAGATGGATGCAATAGGATGTACAATCATATTTATGCAAGAAGGGTTGATCCCTTCACTAGATCCTTGGGCTAAAAGCTCAAGATCTAGCTCCTCTAATATCCCCCACTGAAAATAACTATTGGATGAACAGCCTCATAAAATTGCACTGTAAGAGAGGGAGGCTCAATAGCCTGCTACTAGATATGTCAAATTAGCTCCTAAATGATGGAAACAATATATCTAATGTGAGGAGATGTCCCCTCATAAGATTTCCAGCTAAAATACTAGAAACTTCCTTCCTCCAATAGATCTATAGGACTGTACTATGCAATCCTTGAAGGAACTTCTACTGCATGGATGTAAAACCAAATGGCCTGAATGTCGTATATAAATCTGTTGCTCCTGCAAGACTGAATATGAAGAAAAAACTGAAGGATGAATCCTCCACCAGTTTCCTAGCTGGAATGCTAGAAACAACTTCTTGAAGATGGCACCAATGCCTAAAGAGGAACACAGCTCAATAGAAAACCTTCCCAGAGTAGGCACTCGAAGGCCCCCGTGGGTAAGGGTAGGATTTTTTCTCGGAAACACCTTGTGCTAAAAAGAATTGCATACTTATCTAAATAGCATAAGAGTGCATAGAAATTTCTTAAGACAAATCTAGATCTAAACATATCAAAGAATCATCCAAGTACTAAAATATACCTTATATTGTGCCTTCACCTTCATTATATAGATTGTGAGCCTTCCATAGTCTAGGCCCATCTCATAATGTGTTGTACATGTGACATAAGTCTCCATGATTGATTGTGTTGTCTTTCCATGTCCTCCATCATGTGTACATTAAATGCACTACTTCCTCCATCATGTGTGCAATAGGTGCATCACTTCCTCCACTAACTTATCATAAATGCTTTATGACCTTAATTTGAATGCACTATGATATCGGTTGACCTATTCAAAGATCCTCATGATTTTACATCTAAGATCCATGATCTTATTTTATTGTTTCATCCTCCATGATCTATCTCATAAATGAGACATGATCTCCATAAAATGAGATGCTCCACTACTCCATGATTTAGATCTAAATCTAGAATATCCACATACACACATCAAAAGTGGATTTTTTTAATCTTTGAGGATTATGGGTCCATCCACCCCTTTATTTACTTAATTAATTAAGTTTATTAAGACTCTAATATTCCAAATAAACATGTGTAATTTTTGGAATATTAAAAAATCACTAGAGGACAAGACCCTGAGGAGGGGAGACTTACAGGTGTGACAAGTCTCTTTTATGAGTGAGTACTTGTTCTACATGAGGCAGGGGAGGCAAAAATTTTCCCACCGAGATAAAAAAGTACAAAGAATAATGATGCGTCCAGTAAATAAGGGACTGAACTATATAATACATACTGGCATAAACATGGGCCAGAGAAAAATATGATGATGTATCCCACATACATATCATACCTGGGACAATAGGCAGGACTTATACAATAATATATGAGTACATGAGATATAAGTACAACCAAATAGGCCCTATAAAACAGCAAAGGGCTCTGAAAATCTGAATGATACACCCAAGCAAAAAGGCATTGCAAGCGGCTAAGGCCAGAACCATCAAATCTATGGAGCTGCATCCAGGGTTGTAGTAGAGATTTCATCTAGGCATGTGGGGGGCTACCTGAAGGGCCACCCCCCAATGAGGTCTGAAAAATCTCACACACACCCAAGAATCAAGGGTATAATCTGCTGCATCAGTGAACCATCAAGTATACAGATATTGATCATGCCATAAGGAGCTAGAACTGAGAAACAATCAAGTCAAAGGTAAATAACGATTCCCTCATCCTGATTTGAGGCACCAAACAAGAGTGGAAGCTAGAACCAAGGTACACCACCCTATAGATGTGTCTTCTGGAATGAATAAGCTGATGTCAGCAGAAGGAGTTCTTCCATAGGTGAGGAAATAAGGGATCCTCAACTAAGGCACGAGGGATAATAGTAGAGCGACTGATAGACTGACACCAGGGATGATGGTGGAATTTTGGATACTGAGTAGAAGGCTAACGACTTCCCTTGTTAGAGCATAAAGGGCATGGATGACCTTGTAGCTACTGACAAGACACCGGAGGGGATAGGGGACAGTATGACTGAAGGCAAAAATGTGTGACACGAGAAAGGACCAAAGCAATTAAGGATGGAGGACGTTGGCGGGATGAACAGGGACTCGGGACAGACTCCATGGATGCGATGATGACTCAACTCAGATGCTCTAAACATGGGCGACTCGGTGATGATGCCACACAGAATAGGCCCAGTGGGGACCATAAAAACATGAGTACAAGATGGTTACTCATGAAAATAATTGACATGAGTATGGAAAAGTATGAAGGAAAAGTGGTGCCCCAAGTACAAGTGTTGCAAGTGAATAAAATCGATTTTGACGAGTGGTGAAGTGACCCTTCTTGGAAAAAATGTGTCGAGGTGAACTATCAAATCACAAAAAATAAAAGGATACCCATTTGAGAGCTTGGTGAGAGCTTTCCAACAGTGTTGACGGTTTGTAAAACTGAGCTACGATTTTTTCGCAGCTGATGAAAGAAAAATATGGGGTGTTTCTTTTAATAAGGCATTTTCCCTCCAATTTGATTCATTTGCAAGTGTAGTTGTTGTGAATGTAGAGAGGAGAAAAGGCCCTAAATCTTACGGTGATCGTAGTGAACAAACCGACTGTTGGAATCGAGATCTGTTAGTTGCACGTAATAGGCCTAACCCTACTCTTTCAATTCAATGGATTAAAAGTTCATTTTAGGCACTGAGAGCTTAGGAACGAACCCCTGCTCTCATTCATAGTCGGGTCGCACTTTTTGGGGCATTATCTGTGACTTAGGTAGCAGGTTTTGGGCAGAAAACTGTGGCCTATCCCAGGAATGGCCTCAACAGTGTGACCTGACAGAGAGAGGGATTTTTAGTGATGGTTTTGGCTGAGAGCTGGGATTTTATGGTTATAATGCAGTCTTTCCTTTTTGTACACTAACAAACATGATGGTTTTGTGCAGATATGGCAGGGTTGAGGATCAACTAGAGAGAGAGATACCTGGACACATTGCAGTCTGAGATCTAAGAGGATCATGGTGTCATTGCTGCATTGGCGAGGTTTGGGGTCCTAAAGTTTGTGGAGAACCATTTTATGAGAGTAGGACAGCCCTTGTTGGCCCGGATTGTCATCTATTGGGATCCGGATCATGAGATATTTATAGTGCAGGGCACCGGATTGAGCTGACTTTCCAGGATATATATTTCTTGACTAGTCTCCAGCCACTTGGGATGGTGGGAAACACACAGCGAGTGTTACCGTGAGGGCAGAACATTATGGAGTTTGTAGAGCACCACTGTCGACCGGGTCTCCATGTGAAAGGGACATGGATACCGATTGGAGATCTAGAGAGACTAGAGACTCATGTTGTGGCCACAACGGTGCTGCATATCGTGGGAAACCAGGCACTCCACCACATCACTAGGGGTCAGATGATGCTTGTTGAGAGTGTGTTGAGTGCGAACTACTATGGGTGGGCCCAAATGATGTTTTTATCATTGAAACTACAGTTGTAGCTATGCAAGCAGTAAGTGAACCATGATTGTTCATATGGTAGAGTGCTTTGCTCACTCTTCTTTGAGAATATCCTAACACTTTGTCCTCGCATACATATCGAGGATGGGGGCCCGCGAGAGCTCAAGATGCACCGCTAGGGGTGGCTACTATGTAGAGGGGGAGGTGGGGCCATCAAACGGGTGTTCCAACTCGATTTTTTCACTCATTTGGATCAGATGCCATTGTACATAGACTACTATCCCTATAGTGGGATGAGTTATCATGGGGACCTAGACTTTCCACTACCGCTAGGTCAAACATGGGGGCCCAATGGTAAGTGACAAGTTTCTTATCTCTTATGTGCATTTTAAAGTTTCAGAATATTGTATATGGTATTGATTCATTCTCTTTTGGTATGCAGATACAGCACCGGTGAAACCGGTCGGGTATATGGGGCGGCCTGCAATATCAGGAGCTGCAACACCTAGTGGGTCAAGGGGCCCACAAAGTGAGGATGCAGTTGCCCTCCTGGAGGACATCTGGAAAAAAGTATTTTTGACACATTTATTTATGAAAATAAAGGAAAATAGGAGAAAAAGAAGCTAAAATGTCATAGGTTGCACGTGAGGAGGAAAATGAAGAAAAATAATGGAAAATGAAGAAAATAGATTTCTCATTGATAAAAAGGCTTCTCGAGATCAGTTGGTACCTTTTGTCAGTTCAATTTTTCAGTTCTCTCATTATTCTCTCTTTGTCTCACACTCTTGGATACTTAGAGTTTTCTTGGAGCAATTGAGCATTGTGCCAAGGAAGAGGAAACAAGAAAAAGAAGGACAAGAAAGGAATGGAAAGTAAGGATCAAGCAAGGAAAACAAGGATCCAACAACTCTAAGAGGAATACTTGCAGGTAACATATCGCATGTGTGATTTCCTATCTATTTTTGACATTAATGCCTTATGCATGTTGGTATATGGTTATTTTATTGTTGATGGCATAGTTTTTTTGGGTTATGACAATGGTTTTTAGACTTTCCTTGTTTTTTTCTAGATTCCATGGTATGTTGGAATTTTGATCTCGATTTTGAACTTGGGAATTTCTCGATGGATTCGAAATCCAGGGTGGAGGTAGTCTCAAGGTTCATTCCCAAAGGCATAGGAATCCCTTGATCAATTTTCGTGGGATACATGGTAAAGACTAAGGGAGGTGTCTCAGTTTAGGGCCTAATGATCCAGGATTGGATTGCGATAAAGCATAAGAGATAGGGAGACAGAAAATTCCTCAAGGATAGTGATGGATGTTGGATGGAATTTCCAATTTCTGCTCGGTTTTGTGATCAGAGCACTGGTTTGGTGTGATCACGGTATGGTGAGGGTGGAGGTGGTTTAACCTTTGGATTCCCTTAGTTGTTTTTTGTATGAGTTTATCCATGAGACCCCACATTCATGCTTGGAATATGGCATGGGGGTGAATGGCTGAAGAGAGATTTGGCTCCACCATGTCTATGGTCGGGTGGAACGTGGAAGTCTCGAAATTGGTAGGTATTTACCTATGTTTAATGGAAGCTAAGTTCTCTTTCTATTGTAATTATTATTATGTGGATTTAATGGTTGTATTCTCACTGTTATTTCCATGGTTTTATGTTAGTTATAAGAATTTTTAAATGACTAGTTCATGTATGTGGCCATTTCATATATTTACTTGTAATTGTTAAAATAATGGATGCAAGACCTAATTGATGTCATCTCTGGTTAAGGAAGAGGGTGGTGGTCCTTCTGGTAAGGTCATAAAATTTTTCAATTATTTATGTTTTGTCTTGTATCCTAGACCTGTAGCTTACATCCATGCCAAGTGTTTGACAGAATATCAATCCCAGTTGGGGATGGTCCTGGAATCAGTTTTCATTTTAGTAATGTTTTCATTATATGTTTAATCATTCCTTAAATCTACAAGAAGTTATGCGAATTTTATGGGATTTTGGGCTTTAAAAGTGTCTTAAATCTCACGGATGTAGGAAGAGTTCTGGGTAATTTAGTCCCTGGACGTAGGCATGAAAACTTATACATGTGTCCAAAGCCTCCCAAACACACACATGCAGACCTGTGCATGCGTCTAGGTAGTTTTTTCCTTGAAATATCAGTGGGACCTAGGGGCAAGTTAAGTGGCTGACTGAGATAGCCTCTAGGGTCTTGTAGAAGGTGGTATATGTTTGTGTTATAGTTTCTCTTCGATTTCACTTCCTTAAAGTCACCAAGGAGGTTGACTTTGTCTTAATTTTCCTTCATCTCATGTTTACCCCAGTTGGTCAATTAATTGGGTAGGCCTGAGGGGAGGTGGATGTTACAGGATCAAACCCACCCCATGCTCTTAAAATCACCCACCAAACTTAGAAAATTTGATAATGATTATTAAAATTGTTAATAAATATTTAATGTAAAGTGGTATTATATATTTAAATAAAAACAAATATTTTATTACTAGGTAAAACTAAATCATTTTTAAACAAAACCAAATATTTTTTTTTAAATTTTCATAAAGGCTTAATGTGGAGTTATGGAAATACCTTTCAGTAATGGTCAAATTGTATCGTGACTAGTGCACACATAAGTGGATGAAATTACACCACATGTTCTCCTTTTTATGATAATGTGGATGAAAGCCCATCCTGGTGTTCTCATTTTTATAATAGTCTATGGGGTTGAATCTACAACATAATGAACTTGTCAAAAGGTTTTATGACGATTAGAAAAATAAAAACATTTATGAAAGGAAAACCAACACCAATAAATTTCAAATCCTAATCAAAATTCTATAACTTCATTTGAATTTTAAGCAGTAACATGTTTCATTAAAACTTTAGGAAGCATACAACATGAATATGATAAGGAAAAACATACTTTTGATATGTTATAAGAAATTGAAAAGGCCATTCCCTTGGTTTCATAGCAGTACATTGGATAATTTTAAAAAATAGACTGAGAATTAAATTTCAAATATATCTTAGATCTTTAAAATATATTGAAACTTAATTATATAGTATTTCAGTGGGATCAAATAAAATAAAGGACAAAATAGACAGCATATTACCATTAGGCAAGTACATGGAAACTAACCTAGCATCTAATAAAGCTTCCTTCCTTGGATAACATATGATTGTATGAATAAATTTCACATCCTCATATCGCTCATGTAGGTGGCAGATTTTCCTTTGCCACAATTCTAAATGAAGGACCTTCAAGGAAATTGTTCCATTGAACTAGTCCACAAGGAATTTTGAAAGTGCAATTCTCATTGCACACCACATAGCAAAGAATTAAAATTTATGTGTTGGCCAATACTTACTTTGTATTTACTCATAAGATTCCAAGGAAAGAAAACTACTATATCCACACCACAACCTCCATGTCACTACCTCCATCAAAGAATCCCCATACTACAACAGTAAACCACTCAATTTCAAATTCAAGCTTATTTTTGGACCAATATCACCAATGAAAAGTACATTGTTCTATTGAAACATAATAATTTGTTCCTCATATCGATTTTTCATTAATTACTGAACAAAAATATCCAGAGATAAATAACGAAGCATTTCTATGAAATTCCATGTAAATCAAACTGAATTGGGCATAGTCAAAAGATTCCATACCCCACCAGTGGGAGTTGCCTGCCATAACCCTATCAAACTAGCGTGATGCCCTCCATTAAATATATACCCAAAGATGATACCTAACAGAAACACTTGGCTCTTGTGAACCACCAGCTTAATGGTATGCACCTGGTCCATTGCCGCCGGTAATTGGGCCTGCCGCAACCGAAGATTTATTTGTTCAGCAACAAAGAGGCCGGTCTCTGTATTATAAGTAGCCAGCATAGATCGAGTTATTGAGGAGAAGTATATGGTGTCCTCAACTGCAGTGGCGTGGAATTGTAGCTTGAATAATCTAAAGTTGATATCTGGGCATGGCCTTGCAGTCCATTTGTCTGTAGCGGAACTGTAAACAAGAGCGTGCACCATATTTGTTCTCAGTTCACCCCACACAATCACCCCTTGGAACACTGGAAATCTACAAATTAAACAGCTTAAACTAGAGTTTTAAAAATCTTTACAAAATTTTTTTCTTTACAATTAACTAGAAAATTTGTCAAAAAAATATCGAAATTGATAACCCCCAAATTTATAAATTGATAACAATTTACCATTAATAAATTTGTCAAAATTTATTAATTGATAATCCCCCAAATTTATAAATTGATAACAATTTACATATCTTGTGATATTATTGTGCAAATTTTTAATTTGAAATGAAAAGCGCTGAGAAAGTTATTCGATATTTCGGTGCATTTCCACAAGACAACCTCCTGGCTTGGGTGTCTTCTTCCTTCAATATCCACATTCAGAATTATTTTTATTTTTTAATAATGGTCGCGTTGTTCTCTCAGACTCCGTGGCTATAACCTCATATGATTAAAACTCAAAACGGTAAATCGTGTGTAGTCAAAATCTCCTATTCCAAGATTTGTCGGCCATAAAACCATGAAAAGCAGAGGAGTGACTCCATTAAAATTATGGTCGGCAATTAGACCTAACAGAAATACTTGGCTCTTGTAAACAATCAACTTAATATTCTGGAACAACAAACATGCAGTTTCTGTGTTATAACTCACTGCATCAGACCGAAAAATAATATATATATATATATATATATATATATATATATATATTTCAATAAGTGAGTTTATGTTCACAAATTATATATATATATATATATATATATATATATATATATATATATATATATATATAACTTATATATCTTACTCTAAATTGTTAGTTTTCTTTGTTGGAAATATGATGCAGAGTGTTGTCCTTGATGGCAACCCACTGAATGAAGATGAAGACATGAGATTGTTGACATGTGTTGTCCTTGATGGCAATCCACCTGATGAAGTTACTCTTGACTTGATGGACTTGGTAAATGATGTAAATCTGATATGAAATGATGTTTGCTAGCAATATGATGCTGAGTGTTGTCCTTGAATGGAAATCCACTTGATAAAGATGATGGCAACTTATTTGATGAAGTTGTGCTTGATATAATATGTTCTTGATGAAGTAAATCTGATGTATCTACAGTGTGTACAGAAGGCAATGAAGAAAGGAATTCAGAATGTGCTCAAAGTATGATGAAAAGAGTATGTTTCTATGCATACGCAGATATGTCTAGGGGAAGTCGCGTATGCACGCGGGTAACAACGTTCCAAGTCGCGTATGGGCAAAAGCGCTCATAATGTATTGTTTGGCTCATGGTATTGTTAGACTCATGGTATTGAAGGCTCATGGTATTGTTGGGCTCATGGTATTGAAGGCTCATGGTATTGCTCTGGCCCGTGGTATTGAAAAAGGATAAACCTATATAAGGAGAAGAAATTCATTGTGAAAATTATGAGTGTGGGTGCAAGATGTATGAGCTTGAATGAATACTTCTCTCTGAAGTAGATCTGAATGGAAGGGTTACATTTGAAGACAAATCTGAAGGTATGATGCACCAAATGATGAAGAAGGGGATCTAGATCTGAAATGCACTTCTATCTCGCTAGATCCGCCTATGGTAGGCTTAGGATCCGTGATGAGGCGAACATCTAGGCGAACATCCGTCCGAAGCAAAAGGGTAGATCCGAACCGAATATCTGATCCGAAGAAGTATGCCGCTCCGTAATGGTCAAGATCTATACGCTACTTTGCCACAGAGGAAGCGCTTATATACGCGGTTTCGGCCGAAGAGAAAGCGCGTATGCGCAATAAAATATACACAGAGGTATACGCTGGTTTGTGTGGACGGAAGCGCGTATATACGCGACATCAGTGAAGTGAAAGCGCGTATGCAAACTAGGGTTTGCTGAAGCAAAGGGTATGAAATATCTGATCTGTTTTGCTGTGTTTCTGCTATCTGATCTGTGTTGTTAAGTATCTGTTGGTGATGTTTGTTTGTGCTTAAAAGTTTGGAAAGGGTCCAGTCTGGAAATATGATGAAATGTGGCCTACAAGTGGTGTTCTATTGAAGTTGTTGGATCCAGTGTGAAAATTGATGAAACGTGGTCCAAGGTGGTGCTGAAGGTTGTAGCCTTCAGTCAGGGGGTTGTAGCTCCCTTCCAGGTGAGGCTGGTAAACTAGATCAGGGGGTCGTAGCTCCCTTCCAGGAGAGGCTGGTAAACGAGTCAGGGGGTCGTAGCTCCCTTCCAGGAGAGGCTGGTAAACGAGTCAGGGGGTTGGAGCTCCCTTCCAGGAGAGGCTGGTAAACGAGCGCAGGTGGGTGCCTGCGTGTTGGTCAAGTCCGCGCTAGCACATATGTTGTAAGATGTTTTCTCTATAATAAAATATTGAAGGCTAAGCAACTGCAGCGGTGGTTTTCTCCCGACTTGGGTTTCCACCTAAAAATCCTGGTGTTCATGTGTGATGCTTTGTGTGATGGTTTATTCTGTTCTTACTGCACATGTTTACTGTTTATAGAACTTCTAATGAATGAATGATGGAATGATATAAGTGAAGAACTAATGGCATAATTAGATCTCTATGTATACGCAAGTTTTATGAAGGATATACGCGTGTATACGCTAGTTGGCTTCAGCAAAGTAGCGTATGGGTTTTAAAGGAATGAAAAAGTAAAATGTTTGAATATGCAGTAAATACTGATTCACCCCCCCCTCTTAGTATTTTTTCCCAGCAATTGGTATCAGAGGGGGTCCTTGTGCAGAAGCTTGATCGCTTGAAGGAGATCTGTCACAATGGGAAGTCAAGAAGGAGTAATGTCTATAAAGCCACCTCTATTCAATGGAAGCAATCTGATATTCTGGAAGGTACGTACAAAAACATATCTGCAAAGTCTTGGTGCAGATGTATGGGCAATCGTGGAAGAAGGTTATCAATACCCGGCAAGTATTCCTACTGATGCAGCAGAAAGGAAGAAGTATGAAATCAATGCCAAAGCAATGAATGTCTTATTAGGAAGCATGTCTGAATCAGAATTTGCTAAAGTGATGCAGCTACATTCAGCAAAAGAAATATGGGACAAAATCATTCTAAGCTATGAAGGAGACACAAAGGTAAAAAATGCAAAACTCCAAACTCTTAGAATTGAATATGAAAATTTGAAGATGCATAGTGATGAGAGTGTTGCCAGTTTCTTTCTTCGTCTGGATGATATTGTAAATCGAATGAGAAATTTGGGTGAAACCTTAACTGATACTACTCTGGTGGAAAAGGTCTTAAGATCCTTGACTTCAAAATTTGACTCTAAAGTTTCAGCTATTGAAGAAAGGCAAGATCTGCAAACGCTTACTATTGTTCAATTACATGGTACTTTGACTGCTTTTGAAATGAGACAAGGAGGTCCTTCTCAAATAAGAGAAGCTGCTTTTAAGGCATCTACAAAAGGAAAGGAAAAGGAAGTTGTTAAAGAATCCAGCTATATATTCGATGAAGAAGAGGCGAATTTCGTGAGAAAACTCCAACTAGGTATTGGAAGATTCAAAGGTAAGCTTCCCTTCAAATGTTTTGAGTGTGGAAAAGTTGGTCACTATGTCGCTAAATGTTCTGCTGCAGAAATCATGGTAAAGGGAAACAATTTGAAAAGAGAAAGAGTTATTATGCAAAAGAAGATGATGATGAAGTGTCCAGTTGAAGATGAAGAAGATTCCGACTCAAGATCCGAAAGTGCTCATGGCTAAGAAGCAAAAGAAGAAGGCTACTCGAAACAAGGAGATACCTCGAAACTTGCGATAGCAAAAAATTGAAGAAGATGAAATCGTATTCTCGACGAAGCCCTACAAGTATTCCGAAGTGGCAAAGAGGGAAAAGAAGAAGGCTACTCAAGCAAGGAGATATCTCGCAAAATTGAAGAAGATGAATTCGATAGTGATTTGGGCCCGCAATCTCCGTGCAAAAACAATAGTGAAGATAGTAAAGTTGTGAGTTTCAAGACTAAAGTTGAAGAACTACAAAGTTCAAATACTAAGCAAGAAGCTATTTACAAAGAGATGACCTCTCAAATGAAAGATCAAATAGAAATGTTGAATGGACAGTGGACAACTATCAAAGGTTTCATACTATGCATCCAATCGAATTAAAAGATCTAGAAGCAGATCTGAAAATCAAAGTAAGAAGAATGAAGGACTTGAAGCCGCAATCATCTCTCTCAGAAGATCTAGAAGCATCAAGTAAGAAAAATGAGGAACCTCTACAATCATTTTAAAAGGAAGGCCTTGAAGCGCAAATCATATCTCTCAAAGAAGATCTCGGAAAAATCAAATAAGAAGTATGAAGAGATAGAAAAAACATGTGAAGAAACGAAATTGGTTGAAAGAAGAGATTCTAAAACCAAGGATCAAGTAGAAGATGGAAGAAGGAAAGAAGAAAGCATGACAAAGCAATGTCAAGACTTGGAGGTTGAGGTAAACATTCTAAAAGGTAAATTAGAAGAAAAGGTTAGACTTTTGAGGTTTCAAGATAGTACTAAGATTCTGGATAATATTCTTAGTAGTCAAAGGTCTCCTTCTATCAAACTTGGTCTTGGTTTCTATAAAATCGTTAAAGGAGAATCTAGTTCACAAGGAAGTGCTAAAGATTCAAAGGAAGTCAATACAAAACCTTAAGAGTCAAAGAACAAAGATCAACCAACAATCAAAGAATTCTCAAAGGAATTCGTTCAAGAACGTTGAATGTTTTAAATTGTCATAATTATGGGCATGTTGCAAAGAAATTGCAAAAGAGCAAACATCATTTCAGCCACAAACAAACAAGTTCTACTCGAAAAGTACTCTAGTTTCTTCGGGGATATTGTTTCTCATGTAACATGTATGGACATAAAGCAAATTCGATTGTAAAAAAGGAGGAAGATTAGAGATACTCATTATGATTCTTATGCTTATTTCTCCTGTCACATGAGAGATGTTATTCTTGTAACAAGTATGGAC
The DNA here is from genome assembly GCA_034641835.2 of Pinus albicaulis. Lineage (NCBI taxonomy): Eukaryota > Viridiplantae > Streptophyta > Pinopsida > Pinales > Pinaceae > Pinus > Pinus albicaulis. The sequence continues at coordinate 621,735 of JAXQQM020071505.1, forward strand.
ATGTAGAAAAGGGAATGCAAAGTTGAACAGACATGAGAATTTGATAACTTCAAAGACCCAAATAAAAAGTTCAAACAAATCGGGAAAGGATGGAGGACCGATCGTAAACGTAGGGAATTTCGAATTTACCGCGCTCATCCCTCAAGCTTTCTTTTTCTTATTGGATCGCAGGAATGATGTAGGATACATTATGAGATTTAGTAATGTATCGTCATTGGTGGGGAGCAATGCATGATGTCTCTCATGGTTGATTTGATTATTCCGGCTATGCTTACTTCGACAAACGTATCCGATGTGGAAAGGACAGTACAAATTGTGTACAAACTCAAGAGGAAATGAAGGAAGATGAAAATTTTCATACTTCACTTTCCATACGCGGGTTCCATGAACAAAAGTCGCGTATACACGCGAGTTTCTCATAGACATGTAGCCGCGTATGCATTGAGGATAAGAGAATTCATATGATAATCGAAGATCCGGAGCAGAGGTTCGGGGGCATCGGGGCCCGATTGTTAATAACTCAGAGTATTGACTCCGCACGCCTTAGTTTCGTCTAAATTATGATGACATGATACTTGGTTTCCTATGTTGAAGATTGTGGATGAGTCTTGTTCGCTTGTTGATGAAGAGTACTCATTGTTGAGATGAAAGACCTTTTGGAGATAAGGGCAGCCCATGCAGAGATTGTTGTTGATGACTTGTTGATGAACATGTTCAAGTTAGAAAGGAGCATTGGTCCAGGGGGAGTAGCAGGTTGAATACTAATGATTGCATTGTTGGCACTATGACTGCTTATTCTTTGGTTTTTGTGATACTCATGCTCAAATGATGATGACTTGATACATGGTTTATTATGATGAGATTTTGAGCCCTGGTTGCTGATAAGTATCTTTTGTGCTCACACATGGATGAGTTGGATGTCGTTCAATTCAGAAATAAGAATAGATCATATGGTTGAGATCTTTTGCCTACATATGTTACTTCATGTTAAATCTTGAAGATCTTGATGATGTTGGACCACATGGATAACTACTTGACACTTATTTGAAGATGTTGTTCTGGTATGGTAATCTCTCTTGGAAATATTGTATTGATGCTGCAAAGAATCTGAAGGCTTGGTTACTATTGTGCTGATGCTACAACCGTTGGATGACGCTTGAAGACACAACTACACCGTTCTATCTATCTCAAGTCTGTGGAAGCATTCAAATATCTCGTAAAGAAGCTAAACTCTCGTCTTTGCCTCACAAAGAATCAACTGGTTGAAATATAGAAGATGGCATTGGATACGCGGGTTTCCGAAACACGCCGCCGCGTATATACGCAAGTTCCCGTACGTAAAACCGCGTATGTCTGATCGTCGACAATTTTTGGTTGGAGTCGCCTTCTTCAAAGATGTACCGCGTGTCGTTTTGGTATCTATGATACTGTTTGGTATCTTTGGTGGTGTTCCAGTTCTCATAATTCTTTTTCTAATGATTTGATGAAGATGCCTTGATGATTTGTTGGTGAAAGTGTTCTGAATGCACAAACTAAGGGGGAGCCTTAGTCATTTGGAAAGGATGCTTGGATGCATAGATTCAGGGGGAGCATTAGCTTTGCTGAGTATAATGCATTGTTGGCATTATGATGTCTCTGAAATATGTTCTTTGAAGTCTTTCTGGTGTTGGTTGTAAATAGTAATATTTGTTCTTTGATGAAAAGGTCTGGTTGAGACCCATGTTGTAAAATTGTAATATTCAGTCATGTAAGGACTTGTCAATTTGTAAACCCACTTGGTTGGGTAGCTGAGTCATTTTTGTAAACCCACTTGGTTGGGTAGCTGAGTCAAATTTGTAAACCCACTTGGTTGGGTACTTGAGTCTTATATGTAAATCCACTTGGTTGGATATTTGATGTAAGTATGAGTCTTTTGGTGATAGGAAGTTCATAGAGTCAGGTACTTTATTGAAAATATGTTTGAAGATTCAACATGAACTCAGGGGGAGCTTGGTCATATCAGATCTGCAGAACGTTTCTTCCACATGAGGAGAAAAGGGGGAGAGTATGTTGGTTTTGATCCGCCCTTTGCCCTTGATGTCAAAGGGGGAGAGTGACATGGTGTTTGAATGCAGATAATGATGTCAAAGAATTGGGAGAGTGACATGGTGTCAATATAATTATCTGTTGTAGTAACCAAACACCATCGTGGTTGCCATCAAGTCCAAAGGGGGAGATTGTTGGAAATATGATGCAAAGTGTTGTCCTTGATGGCAACCCACTAAATGAAGATGAAGACATGCGACTGTTGACATGTGTTGTCTTCGATGGCAATCCACCTGATGAATTTACTCTTGACTTGATGGACTTGGTAAATGATATAAATCTGATGTGATATGATGTTTGTTGACAATATGATGCTAAGTGTTGTCCTTGAAAGACAACTCACTTGATGAAGATAATGGCAACTTACTTGATGAAGTTGTGCTTGATAGAATATGTTCTTGATGAAGGAAATATGATGCATCTACAGTGTGTACAGAAGGCAATGAAGAAAGGAATTCAGAATGTTCTCAAAGTATGATGAAAAGAGTATGTTTCTATGCATACGCGGATATGTCTAGGGGAAGTCGCGTATGCACGCGGGTAACAACGTTCCAAGTCGCGTATGGGCAAAAGCGCTCATAATGTATTGTTTTGGCTCATGGTATTGTTAGGCTCATGGTATTGAAGGCTCATGGTATTGTTGGGCTCATGGTATTGAAGGCTCATGGTATTGGTTTGGCTCATGGTATTGAAAAAGGGTAAACCTATATAAGGAGAAGAATTTCATTGTGCAAATCATGAGTGTGGGTGCAAGATGTCTGAGCTTGAATGAATACTTCTCTCTGAAGTAGATCTGAATGGAAGGGTTACACTTGAAGACAAATCTGAAGGTATGATGCACCAAATGATGAAGAAGGGGATCTAGATCTGAAATGCACTTCTATCTGCTAGATCTGCCTATGGTAGGCTTAGATCTGTGATGAGGCAAACATCTAGGCGAACATTTGTCTGAAGCAAAAGGGTAGATCTGAACTGAATATCTGATCTGATGAAGTATGCTACTCTGTAATGATTGAAGATCTATACGCTACTTTTCCGTGGAGGAAGCACGTATATACGCGGTTTCAGCGAAGAGAAAGCGCATATGCGCAATAAAATATACACTGAGGTATACGCTGGTTTGTGTGGACGGAAGAGTGTATATACGCGACATCAGTAAAGGGAAAGCGCGTATGCAAACTAGGGTTTTCTGAAGCAAGGGGTATGAAATATCTGATCTATACTGCTGTGTTTCTGCTATCTGATCTGTGTTGACAAGTATCTGTTGGTGATGTCTGTTTGTGCTTAAAAGAATTGAAAGGGTCCAGTATGAAAATTTGATGAAACGTGGCCTGCAAATTGTGTTCTATTGAAGTTGTTGGATCCAGTGTGAAAATTGATGAAACGTGGTCCATATTGGTTCTGAGGGTTGTAGCCTTCAGTCAGGGGGTCGTAGCTCCCTTCCAGGTGAGGCTGGTAAACGAGAGCAGGGGGTCGTAGCTCCCTTCCAGGAGAGGCTGGTAAACGAGAGCAGGGGGTCGTAGCTCCCTTCCAGGAGAGGCTGGTAAACGAGTCGGGGGGTTGGAGCTCCCTTCCAGGAGAGGCTGGTAAACGAGCGCAGGTGGGTGCCTGCATGCTGGTAGGAGTCTGCACCAGCACATATGTTGTAAGATGTTTTCTCTATAATAAAATATTGAAGGCTGAGCAACTGCAGCGGTGGTTTTCTCCCGACTTGGGTTTCCACCTAAAAATCCCAGTGTTCATGTGTGATGCTTTGTGTGATGGTTTATTCTGTTCCTACTGCACATGTTTACTGTTTATAGAACATATAATGAATGAATGATGGAATGATATAAATGAAGAACTAATGGCATAATTGGATCTCTGTGTATACGCGAGTTTTATGAAGGATATTCAAGGCAGCAGTATACGCTACTATTTCAAGAAAAGTAGCGTATGGGTTTTAAAGGAATTAAAAATTAAAAAGTTTGAATATGCAGTAAATACTTATTCACCCCCCCCCCCCCCCTCTCAGTATTTTTCCCAACATTCTTCGCACAATTTTGACAAAAATCTCCCGGAAATTTCTAGAAATTCAAATTACAGGTATCTCTAAAAATTTTGGAAATTTAAGATACAAGTATCAAGTTTTCAAAATTTTAAGTGCTCTCTACATTTTTGAATGGGGATAAAATTCAAATTTGGACAAAAGAATTTATAATTTTTTTATTATTTAACAATTGAAAATTCACTAAAAATTATAATTAGTTTTATAGAAAACTTCCCAATTCTCTTTAATGAGACTTTTTAAAAAAAAATCTTATTTATTGTTGGGATCTCATTTGTTCAAAATCTACACAATCTAAGTGCCTTGGAATTTTTGAGGGACTTGAATCCATATATGCATTCAAAAAAACACTTTAAATAATACAATTCAAGATTTCACCTCAAACTTTTCAGTCCAAAAAATCCACCAAAAACTCCAAAAATAATTTGAAATCAGTGTTATTACTATAATCCATTTTTCCTATCTTTCTATAAATACTCATTTGTTTTTAGTCTTTTTCATATAAAAAAATACCATAATAAATAAATGGAAAAAATATAATATTTTAATGGCAGAGCTTTAGTCCCAGGGAGACTATCAATATTCCCAAAGAGGTTTTGATGTCATCTTATATATAATGTTTTTTTAAATGTCATCTTATAGATAATGTTTTTTTAAATATTTTTAGGTGGTAGGCATTTTTTTTATTTTTATGAGTTTGGGTGGGAAAACACTGTTCACCTCACCTAATCATAAAGCTTTCCTATGGCCTTTATAACCAATTATATATTGACATGTGCACCAATTATATATTGACATATATACACAATATTTGTATTGACAGTTAGTGATTTTTTTCTTTTGGTTTGATCGACCTGTCACTGTTATCCCTACTTCATTTTTTTTTTTTGTGAATTTGGTAGGTCCTTACTATTTTCTATTATCACAAAAAGAAAATTGCATCATATACAAAGCTAGTGGCCTCAACCTGCCCATAGGAAACCAAGTTTGTTAGCCACCTTAATGCATTGAAAGCCATCCAAAATTGAAATTGTTTCCTTCTCCTACTTGCCGCAATGGTCATATTACTATTTAAAGCATTAACTAAATGACAATTAAAAGCATAAACACTATCCTCAAAAATCATTAAACATAGGCTGGGTTACTACCCATCTGAAGAGTCTATTGGTGCAGGATCCTTAGCAGTGGAACCAGGCATGTCCACTTGCTGCATCTGTTGAAGTTGCTTCTCAATTCGGTCTATTCGAGCTGTCATTTGGTATTATGAAACCTTAATTTGCTGAAGTTGAATGTTAATATCTTGAAAAGGTGCAGTAACTGACTGTGTTTCATTCCCTTTCCCTGGATGAAGACTTTGCATTACTTTAACCAAGACACATTTTATAATCCAATACGTATGAACAGTTTGATTAAACAGAGAGAGACGCCCTCTTGTATTGCCTGGATCAATAATTAAATCCAGTATTTCCCCCTCTACCTCATTATCCTCCTTATTGTTGTGACTTTCTTTTTCCCATCCCTGGATTCTATTCTTGATTTGGGGAGGGTTCCCAAGCAAATATGCCTGCGAGATATTTTGTAATGTCTCTTGCTTAGTCTTCCTGCCTCTTTTAGTAGTCTCAGTCTTGGGTTTGGCCATCTTCTGCTTTCCTTTATCCTAAATACTTCCCTTAGTCTTCTTCTGTTGCCTCATCACCATTGTTTTTTTCTTACTTTTTTTCTTAAAATCTGTGAATTCTATCTTAGTGCCTGTATGACGGAAGCACAGAGATATTACAGTTAAGCTTTGCATTTGCAGGGATAAATATTCCTCTGGCACATAATTCGCAGAATGATTGTTGTAATTGCGAAGACGGAGGGAATAGTAATTTGGAAATAGATTTGGACAGCTAGGTTGTCAGGTATAAAGACTCTGACAAAAGATATAGGAAAAATTCCAAATATGAAAATGATCTTTTATTCCTTCTGAACAGGGTTCATAAACATTTCCTTCCCTGCCACTACCACTAGTATTCAATACATGCTCAGGTGACCGAATCAGATAGAAAAGATATTCATAGAAAATATTATTAATTTCCCCTATGGTTTTATCAATTTGCAAACACAGAATTTTTAAGATATTTCCTTGCCTAAAACAGACGAGGCTTTCATATAGGCAACAGAGACCCCAATTTTTCCCCTGCCTAAAACATACAAGGGTTTCAAACATACAACAGAGACCCCAATTTTTCCCTAGGTCATTTAGATTTTTCAAACACATGCGGAAACTTGAGTGAAAAAACTTGCCAGAATCCTCAATCGAGGTCACTTTCCCTCTAAACCTAGTTTCAACTCCATGCATCCAAAAATTGAAATAATTTAAAACCAGTTTCAATTGCCCCTCAGAAGTAAATTTGCATGCATGCATGAAATACATGAAAGTTATGAAATGGAGCTCCTTGGCATTACAGGGATCACGAAAACAAGGTTGAATGGTTTCCTGTAGCACTAATAAATATGAATTCCTCATCTTTCGATTATTGTTATCCAAATACATTCCCCACGTTTTGATTCCTTCTCTATCCTGGCTAATCTGGAAATCAATAACTAGAAACTTAAGGTTGGAATAGAGAGTTACATACCCCTGAACCCACAGTAGAAACCTCTGAATAATGTATGCACTGGTACCTGGTCTGAAATCGCCGCGCCTCCTACTTTGAAATGGTTCCTGCCTATTCCCATGTTTCCCCCTTAATCTTTCCTAATCTTGCATATTTCAATGCTCGCCTGACAAGCCAACCTGACTTACTAAATGCACCATCATTTCAATGACTGCCGCGTACCTAGTGATGTGCATGCTGGGTGGGTTCTCATGCATGAACTGTTGTTCGGTCAGTGAGACCACTTGCCACCTGCCTTGTGGCACTTAACAGCAAGCACCCCAATTAGGGGTCTCTGTCTAGATCGTGATCTACAATAATCTGGAGAGGATGTAATTCAACATTCCAAATCCTGGCACTTGGAGTCACGTCCAACTGTCTTCCAACATTGCGACATCCCCAATTCTCTAAATAATCTGCTGCTTCATTACCTATTCTACGCACATGTGAAGGAATGAGATACTGAATTTGTTGTAAAAGAGATTCTATTTGTTGAATAAGAGTAGTTGTCCTCTAGCTCTTACTTATATTTTCCCATGGCGTCCCTTGCTGCAATTTCCTTAACACACTTGTGACCATTGCAGAATCACCTTCTATTATAATTCGACAATAATTTTCTCTTATTGCTATGTGTAGTCCTTGTTTTATTGCTTCATTATTTGTTGCATATCCAATATTCGTGGCATAAACCCTACAGGTTCCTCCTTGAGATTTTCTGAAAATCCCTCCAGCCCCTGCCTAACCTGGGTTTCCTTTTGATGCCCCATCATAGTTTAATTTTATGAAACCATTCTGCGGTGTCTTCCATTTATCATTGATATTTTCCTGAGGAGTCTTAAATTTCCAGAGAGTTCTTGACAACATTTGAGGTGTCAAGCTTAATCTTGCCAGGATATTAGATTCAATACCTTCAGTTTTCCACTCATCATCTGTCCATCTCTCAACCAGTATGGTTTTTCGAATATTCCCTATGATCCTATGCCATATTTGAGTATTGTCATAGGTTTCTCCTCTGAAAATATGATGGTTCCTTTCTTTCCAAATACTCCATAGTATAAATCCTAGGGACAAACGTCATGCTCTATTCAAGACTTCACTTTGAAAACCCTCTTTTCTCCATTTAATAATCGTTTCATTTATGCTTGCATTATCTCTATCTGTTTGCATAAATAGTCTTGCATTACTACTCCATATAATTTCCGCTATTTCACATGTGTTTAGAATATTTTCTATTGATTCCTCTATTTTCCTACACATATAACAAAGAGAAGGCCCATGCATACCTTTCTTTTGTAACTGAGCCCAAGTCAGAATTTTTCTATGACTCAGAAACCAGAAAAAATATTCCACTTTTGGCCAATGATTGATTAATCATAGTAAATTAAAACACTTTTAATCTAGTAAATGTTAAAATTTCATTTCATTTCATAGGTTAAAAAAAATACATTTCATTTCATTTATAAATAAAAAAAACATCATTACAAGAACAAGACAGTAAATTCGGTGTAAATATCAACTCTCGAAGGAAAACACAGCGTGAATTTAAAGAACTCCAATATAAATGTAAAGAGGACAAGTACATAAAAAATAAAAAGACCCCATATGAATGGACACCGAGTACATTCATAATTTTTGAATCAATATTGCATTTGATAGCATATTTTGTTATAAAAGCTTTACATCAACTCAAAATAAATATATTTTAAATGAATTAAATTTATATGTTTTTAAATATATATATATATATATATATATATATATATATATATATATATAATTAAGAAAAATAGAAATATTTAATAAATAAATATTTTTTTAAATAAAAAATAAATAAATTATTTAATTTAAATTTGATTGGGTGAAAAGTAGTTGTTTTGTTTTTATGGATGTTATTTTAACTATACAAATAAAAATAAAATGTTATAAGATTTAACTCTAAGTTAATATTAGTTAAAATGAAAAGGCATCAATTTTCTCTAGTCTCTCTAATTTCCAATTTTTTTTATTACTTCTAACGAGAGATAATATTGTCATTTACTTTCTTATTCTCAAATTGCCTATTCATATTAAAAAAGCCATTGTTCAGGTTAAGGTCTCATTCATTGTCAGAATTGTAATGTCATTGTTGTTGTATTCTTTTCTAAGAAGATAAACACAAATTTCCACAGCAATCCGGCTTCACTTAGGTTAACTTTGTTGTTTTGTGTTTGTTTCACTAGCTAATAGTTAAAAACATTAAGTATAATAGAGAAATTAAACAAGATACAATTTTATAAATCATAACTAAAAACTAAATTTAGGGAAACATTTTCAAACAAAGTTGATTTAATATTAATGTTTTTCTTTAAAGTTATGATGAAAAAATGGTTTTAAAATAAAATGAAAATTAACTTTCACTCTGCTCATCAACATTATTATGAATAGGATAATGTTGTTAAGGTTTTATTAAAAAATGAAAGTAAATTTTACAACTAAATTGTTCTAATAATAAGCATATTATAACAACTATAAAATAATGTGGTCAACATTATTAGTTGTTTTTATGTTGAGTGTTTGTTATAGTAATTTTTATAGGTGGATTAATAATAATTATGAGTTGCAATCATACTTATATAACTTAATACAAATTTCAGGGGGTTTAGATCTCTTAAATTCTCACCTAGTCTTAAGGAAAAATTCGGTGCTAAATTAGTATTACTTTTATGAGCTTCTTATTTTGTTTAAACTTATGAAATGACTTGAGCATTGCTTGATAAATTGTCTTTAAACAATGAAAAAATATACCTTAATTTCAATGGAATTTCACATAGAGTAGCCAAATTTGGAAAGAGATGCTTGGGAGCCTAGTGTTATATTCAAATGAGCATCTCTTTCTCAATTTTTTTCTTTTTTCCCAAATTTATTTTCTTTCTCATTATTGGAAAGGAGCTCCATGATTTGTTTTTTTGATCCAAGGTATGAGGGAGTTCATGAATACATTTTGTATGCTTCTTGAGTGCAAATGGTTTCCTTTCCTTCATTTTCTCTCTTCATATTTGTTATTTGTTGATTCTTATCCCACCTTGGTGTTTTCTCCACTTCTCAAATGTCATATTGTAAAGCATAGGATGAGAAGGGAACACGAAGAGGAAGGATATCAGCATTACTATGCCATTATTCTCAGACAATTATGTTAGTGTTACTTTATGTTAGTGTAACTTTATTTTTAAATTTAATATCCTATTACATTCTTTAAAAGATATATAGAAACTAAAATTTCCATATATTTCACTTTATTATTGTTTTCCACATTCCCCATTTTCTGACGTTACTTTGCACTTCTCAGTACAAATTCTAGTTATATATTTTATTAAGAGAATATACATGGTTATGTTCATTGTTGAGGAGATTTGAAAATTGATCAGAACATAGAAAAACTGAAATCCCACTCTAAGAACTGGATAAAGTAGAGTGAAATTTAAAGCCCAGTGTATTACACTTTCTTAATAAAAGCCTGTTGTATTACACTTTCTTAATATGATTACATGTTTCAAATTTGATATCAAATTTTTAAACTTCAAAAGTATGAGTTTTTAACAATTCAAAATACAAATTAGAATTTGGAACATATTGGATATTTACATGAATGTGTACATTCAAGAATAATTTACTTTTAACTAAGCAAAAGAGTGACTGAAAGAGTGACTATGAAATTCAAGTGTGATTATATCATGTTGTAGGACTCGTATTCATCAAATAATTTGAATAAATTGAAGATTTCTCAAGAAGAATCAAGTTTTATTCAGAAATTTGGTAAGATTTTTGGTTTAATTTTTTTTATATGTGAGAAAATACATTCACTCAAAGTCTTCAATAGTCACTAATCTAGTTCAACATGGAGTGAAGATGCAATATTAGAAAAGTATCTTTAATAATCACTAATATAGTTCAACATGGAGTGAAAATTCAATATCTACATCTTATTTTTCTAGTTGGCGAGATACTTATTATCGTTACTTTTCTAGTTGGCTAGATACCTATTATTGTTGAGACTCCCATAACCTATATTTTTGTCACCTTTTGAAATAAAAGGTACAACACCATATATATATATATAATTTCAAGTATTAACATGGAGTGTAAAATATACTAGCACAACCATACTCTACCTGCCTCTAAATTTGAACTTATGATCTCTTGGGAGCAAACACATGCTCTTAACCACTAGGCCCACACAAGTTTTAATTAATGATAAAATATATTAGTATATACTTAAATATAAGAGGTGAAATGGTTAAGAGCATGTATTTCCTTGTAATAAACTACAGGTTCAAAACCAAAGGGGGGGTAGAGTATGTATGCCTTCAGTGTGCAGACGTGGGACTCTTGCCCCATAAATGAGGGGTTCTCATACACCATTTTGGTGTCTAGCTTGGTTGTGACCTTAAAATTAAATTGTAACACACCCCCAACTATCCCTAGCCCGTACTAAGGGTATAAGAAAGAGGCAGTTACTCTAATGACCCAACCTCCAAAGTCTAGTTATGGAAATGGGGTCTAAAATTTTTGATCATTTTCAAATTCCTCAAAAATTAAAGTAGATGAAATCGTTACATTGGTCTCCTTAAGACCTTTCCAACAATATAAAATTATCCTTAAATCGACTCCCGAATCAAAATATATGACCGGTTAAAAACTAGCATGTTAGATAGTACCTCGTCACTCTAGCATGCCATGTGCCACTTACGTGATGCCCACATGGGCATCCATGTCATAATCCACCAAGTAGCTACCAACCTATTCATTCTTGGTTCCATATCATCCCCTTTCCATGGCTCTCTCTCTCTCTCTCTCGCTATATATATATATATATATATATATATATATATATACAGAGAGAGAGAGAGAGAGAGAGAGAGAGAGAGAGAGAGAGACACACACACACACACAAAGTACGCGACGTTCACCCCTCTACAGCCACATCACCCCATGAATAAAATCGCAACAAGATTTCACCTTGCCCCAATATAAAACGCTAGGGTAGACGTGTCGATATTATGTGGCCCTTCCGTGGATCCCTCTTCCATGTGTCATCTCATTTCTACCTTCCACTATGTGCTCAAGCTCCACCCCTACCACATTGTCCTGCCCTTTTCCCTTTAGATGCATTGAAACCATCAGGGGGAGCTCACCTTTACTCACAGCATAAATGTTAACCCACCATGCCACGTGCTCCCGAGAGTTTAATCTTAGGAATTTTATACCTAGCACCATATGATACCACCAGAGAATAAATACTAGGGTAACATCACCCAACTTTATCATCACGTGATGTGTCCTTTCCTTGGTCACAACATCATGCTAATATCAGCCTTCACCCATCTTATGAAGTGTTTCCATATTTCTCCTACCCGTGATGCCTATAACGATGACCATGGGTCCCGCTAGACCCTTTTTCCTTATTTAAACACATATATTATATTATAAAATATTTAAGGGGGTTCTCTACCCAGTTATGTTGAATGCCAGGAAAACAGTCCCACTACACCAAATCATCTCGGAAAACAAATACTAGCAGGATTTTCTGACCCTCCATGTTGAACTTTGCAACAAGAAACAGTGAAATTGGCATCCAAAAAGAACAAAAATTGACCACATAAATGGTGTGGGATTTCAGTCACACATGAGTGAGAAATTCAGTTACACACTAGCGCTTAATGTGGGCATCTAATTTATTTATCCATTAAATAAATTGGAAATTGAATTTTAATTTCATCTCATAATAACTTGTATCAGTTAACTAAGTCAGAAAGGTTGAGTTAGCTCGAGAAATTCAAGTTGAGGGTCAAAGGTGAGGCATGTAGAGTGATTATATTTTTTTCAGGGTCTAGTTGTAGTTAATGCACTAGTGTAGTGTGATTTTAATCAGTTAACTCAAATTAATTGAGTTAAAATCAGTGTAACTAGTTCTAACTGAGTGATAAGCTAGTGAGAGGTTAAGTGAATTAAATTAGATTTAATTCACAAGTAGTCATCTATCAGATAACTGATGATTCGCTATTATTGGCTGCATGCATGTCAATTTTGATGAAGACCCAGTTGAGACAGAGGTTAAAGGGAAGTTAAATATCAGTTGTATTATTAGTGAATTGCTCGGGCCCAACTATAAAGTCAGAGGAAGTCTTATGAAGTATTGCGCAATTAAGGAAGGTTGATTATCCTTTTTAATAGGGATTAATTTCCTAGGGATTGAATGAGAAAGCCTGGGCTAAGCAGGGGCTGAGAATTGGCTAAGTGTTGGTCAATTTTTCCTGAGAATTCCTAGTCAGTTTTGAGCAGGATCACCGTGAAACAATCGGTAGAGTGCAGTATTTTCTCAGTGTGAGAAAGCATTGTATTGTTTCATGATTCTTTGACTATGTAAAATATATTATAGATGGGTTTTGATCAGGTGCTTTCCCCGGATATATATTGTGTTGTGTGATTGATAATTTCCTTTCTCTTACTTGCATGTGATTGTGTGATCATGTTTTATATTTCACAAAAATAGTAGAAGGATTCAGTCTCTTGTTTTAGTACATTACATGATCGGATTGAATCCATTGGTATAGAGTTTCTATATAATTTCTACATGGTATCAGATTTGTCTTAGAGATTTTATACATGGTATCAGAGTGCCAGGAATCACAATAGTGGAGAATACATTGAGTTTGTCTTGAGCAGTATTCAAATTTGCAAATACTTTCTTTCGAGCTAGAAGCGGATCAAGATGTCTTTCAATGGCTTGAGACTCAAATATGCACTCGAGGGAAGTTTGAATTATATTGCATGGAAGGAAAATATGGAGGAAATTTTGGAGGACAACGAGTTGAATAAATTCATAGATTTTGATATTCCCAATCCCGCAGCAGCAAATGCCCAACTTCTTGATGCATGGCATAAGAAGGTAGCAAAGGCGAGAAGGATCTTGTTAGGGGGAGTTCAAGATCATATTGTCCCAAGTATCCATGGGAAGGAAACTCCATATGCTATGTGGAAGGTCTTGAAATATCTGTTTCAGAATAGCAAGGACCAAAGGAAGTTGGCGTTGAAGGAAAATCTTAGAAAGATCAAGAAGGAGGAGGGTGAGACGGTACCAACATACTTGTCGAAGTTCACTCAATGTTGAGATGAGCTTGGAAGTTTTGGTGTGACCGTAGCCGATGATGACTTGGTGAGCCTAGCACTTCTATGCCTTCCCAAGAGCTCGCATAGTTACCAGGACTCTGTGAATGGGAGGGAGAAGTTACCAGGCTGGGAGTGTTTTTTATCCTACTTGGTAATAGAAGAGATAAGGCACAGCACCAGAGACGGGTCCTCCAGCACAAACAAAGAAGAATATTGTGCATTAGTGGGAAAAGGAAAGAAGGCCAAGGGAAATAAATCCCAAGGCAAAGAGGGAAAGAGAGAATTTCTCAAGATCAGATGTTTTCACTATCACAAGCGTGGGTACTATGCTTCGAATTTTCCACAGAAGAAAACTAGAAAGAAGGATCTTGCAGTTGCAGCGGGTGAAGCATTGGCTTCACAGTTCGAGCTTGATTTTCTATGATTGCATGCATGGCCAGCACTATAATGGGATACATGTGGTATCTAGACAGAAGTGCCTTGTTCCATATGACAGGGAATAGAGATCTCTTCAGTGACTTGGAGGAGAAGGACCTCCAACAGAACATAGAGTTTGGAGATGACAGGATTTATAGCATGACCGACATTGGTACAGTTACCTTTCAGAGGGAATTTGGCTCCCCTCTCAGACTAGCAGATGTTTTGTATGTTCCAGTCCTAAGGAAGAATCTTTTCTCCATAGAGGTATTGGAATACCATGGTTATGAGGTGATGTTTAGAAAAGGAAATTCTTTCCTTAAACACATAGCCACGAGACAGGTGAAACAGATTAGTTCAAGAGTCAAGAACTTGTATGCTCTTGAGGTTGAGGATTCATGCAAATATTTGAGGAGAAAATCAGTGGTTAATGACTTGGTGATTAAGAGGGAGAAACTATCACTCAACATCCAGCCTCAGAAGCAATCTTAGAAGGTTGTAGAGCAACCACAATTGGAGAAGAAGAGAGGAGACCAAGTGGAAGATTCCACTCAAGTAGAGACCTTGAGGAGGGGGGAATTTCGAGCTAGAAGGGCAGAGGGAGTACATGCAGCTATAACTCCAGGTATGAGGTGGGGCAATGTGCATATACAACCCCAAGAATAAAATTGGGCAGGGTCCATTGAGATGGTGTGTCTCATGGATCGAACCGAGCTACGAGGAGCCCACAGTACAGCAGTAGCAGGAAATATTGGTTACATTGATGCAGTCAGATGTCAAGAAGACAAAAATCATAGTGACAGATGTCAAATACTAGAGCGCAAATTAGAGTTGGTGGTAGTGCAGAGGGCATTGATGTAGATGTCAGCAACAGTGCAGAGAGTCCAGTAGACATGTGTAGTGGAATCCAGTAGTCAGAAGGCTCTTATGACAGATGCATTATACTGATTCAGTTGTTCGGAGGCTATTCAGTTTCAAGAGTTGCAGGTGCAAACAAAACTAGAGAATTGTTGCATGCAGAACATTCCAAAGGGACCAGGTTGGGATAGATTGATTCCTTTCTTGTTGAGAGGGAGTGTTGAAATTTGCAACAAGAAATAGTGAAATTGACATTCAGAAAGGAAAAAAACTGAGCACATAATAGGTGTGGGATTCCAGTCACACATGAGTGAGGAATTCAGTTTACACACTAGCGCTAAAAGTGGGCATCTAATTCATTTATCCCTTAAATAAATTGGAAATTGAATTTTAAATTCATCTCATAACAACATCGATCCATGGGTCCATGGACCGATGTTACTCACAGTAAAATTTGTATTCCTTGGATAGATATTTCTAACAAGGTATGATGCACATCAAACGGAGATTGTATGCCAAAGTTACGTCCTCGGGAAGTTGATGTACCAATTTACCCAAACGGGGCCCATAGTTTTGGCGCTTCATCTCCTAGGGTTAGGTTTTTGGATGTTTAGGGTTTTCCATTGTTTCTCAATAATAAATAGGTCCTTCAGCCTAATTTTAACACAGTTCAGAGGCATGTAGCCACCACATTTCTTCTCATAGATAAGCTACCAGCGCCCTAGCTAGTTTATTTCCATTCTGGATGTAAAAAAAATTTAGTTCTTTGATATTAATGAAATGAAGTATTATTTTTGTTGCACATTTCTATTTATTGTTACATGTGTATTTTGTTGCGTTCTTGCATAAATCTGGATCAGTGGTATCAGAGTAGTCTACTCTTTCTCAATCCTTCTTTGCATGTCCCCAACAAGGTTGGGGTATAAGGAGTTAGGGCTTGATCTGGTGGAACCTTTGCAAGATCAGCCTCGCAAATGTCAACGGATGCCCATGGGGGACAAAAAGAAAGCTGAGGGAGCAGGAGATCCTATCGAAATATTGCTTGAGGAGGCCCTCGAAAAATAAAGGAATGTGATGATGGATAATTTTTCCCAGATCCTTCAACGACTGCCCACCAGTGGCGCATCTACATCTGGAAACCACTCTAGAGGCGCAACTCCTTTTAGGGTACAAGTAAACTTTGAAATTCCCATATTTTAGGGTCAAATAAATGTAGATGTCGTAGATAAATAGTTGAATCTATTAGAAGGATATTTCTCGGTTCATGACTTTTCTGACCAGGACAAGATTATTTTTTCACTCCTCAATGCTACCCCGCATGTCAAGGACTGGTGGGAAACCTACTATGAGAAAAGGACAAGGGGGAACCCTCTCTGTTCTCGGTCATACCCACTTGGAATTATTTTCGAGACGCCATCAAGGAACAATATTATCCTGTGGGGAGATATGAGAACAAGTACATATAATGGACAACGTTGCGGCAGCAAATGGATCAAGATGTGCATGAGTTGATGAATATGTTTCATACCCTATGCACAAAGTTGGGTATCAAATATTCAGAGAAACATTTGGTGTTGAAGTATCACATTTTTCTACACATATACATTCAGGAGGAAATGGAGTTCCTCGAAATCTCCTCGCTTGGTACGACATACCAGTATGCTGCCAAGATTGAGCATAAATTCAAACAGAAGAAACGAGACTTTGGATTTGTGAATCAAAATTAAGGGAAAGGTGCCCCAAAACCATAGAACAAAGGACAAAGCTAAGCCATGGTGGCCCAAGACAACCTACCAAAGTCACAAGCAAATAACAACACCACAAAGACGAAGAAGGACACGGGAAAGTGGTGTGAGTTCCATAAGAGCTCCACTCATAACACAAGTGAGTGTTGGGCCAAGTAGTCACTGGTGGCTAAAATGAGGGCTTCTGAATCAGATGCATGCTCCGACTCTAAATTAAAACCCAACAAGGGGAATAACAAAGGGAAGCAGATTATTAATGCAAAGCCCAACGCCACTATTGCTACTGCAAAAATCCAAAAGGAGGAACCGAAAGATCTAGAGGAGGAGGAGTGTCTCTTCCACTCCCAGATGTGGGTAAATGATTTCCCGCCACAGTTCATTGTCAACAATGGAAGCCAAAAGAACCTCATTTCAGCAGAGGTTGTGAAGCAGTTGGGTTTGCCAACCATAGCACACCCACAATAGTACACCATCGGGTGGCTTCACCAAGGGCGATATCTACGTGTCAGCGAGAAGTGTCGCCTCCCCTACAGCATCAAGCCCTTCATGGATGAGGTATTATGTGACATGACTCCTCTTGATGTTTGTGATGTATTATTAGGCCAACCATACTTGTGGAAGAGACATGTTGTGTATGAGTCCCGGCCTCGAGCTGTTATTGTTACTTTGGGCAATAAGTTGTACAGGATAAGAGATACCACCGCCTGCCGCTATCTCTTTGGTTACTGCAAAACAATGCAGTAATCTCATTTCCAAAACTGGGAAATTTGTTTTCGTGATGATTCGCCCTCAGGGAAAGAAGAATATTGTGGCCATGACCTCCAAACAGGGCTCCTCCGCGCAACAACAATAAATGGACAATGTCGTGGAGGAGTACGGGGACATCTTCACCTCACCCCCAGGGGTGCCTCTGCACTGTCAGGTCAAGCACCCCATCAATCTGACCCCAGGTGTGTCATTTCCCAATGGACCAATCTATCAGTGCTTTGTTATGGAGAACAATGAAATGAAGAGGCACATTCAAGAACTGTTGCACAAAGGTCACTAACTATCAGGCGCTAAACAAGATCACTGTCAGGAATAGGTACCTAATCCCATGGATTGATGACCTTCTAGACTAACTCAAAGGTTCTAAATATTTTAGCAAGATTGACTTGAATTCTGAGTATCACCAGGTACAAATCGAACCCTCTGATGTGTGGAAGACTGCCTTCAAAGCCAAGGAGGGCCTTTTTGAATGGCTGGTCATGCCTTTCATGTTGATGAATTCTCTTGCAACCTTTATAAGCCTAATGGACGACATCTTGTAGCCATTCACCAACTCATTTGTAGTAGTGTACTTGGATGACATCCTGATCTTCAATTGGACTTGGGAAGAGCACCTCCACCACATCCAATGAGTCCTCCAAACACTACGGAAAAACAAGTTGTGTGCCAATTTGGAAAAGTGCACTTTTGGCATGACCCAAGTTCAGTATCTGGGATACATTGTTGATGAATGGGGGTACATGTGGATCCAACCAAGATCTAATTCATTCGAGATTAGCCAGCCCCAAACACTCTAACAGATCTTCACATCTTTCTGGGTCTTGCTAATTTCTACCGTAGGTTCGTGTTGGGATTCTCTCGTATCACTTGGCCCTTGAGTCAAGTCACCAAGGGAGGATCGAAAGAAAAATTATTTTGGTCGGAATTTTAACAAAATGCATTCGTATAATTGAAACATTGCCTCTTCTCTACCCCAGTGCTCACATTACGAGACTTACAACAACCATTTGAGATCGATAATGATTCCTCTGAGTATGCTATTAGGTAAGTTCTCACTCAACAGGGACATCTAGTGGCATATCACAATGAGATAATGTCTGACACAGTCCACAAGTATCCCACTTATGACAAAGAAATGTATTCCATTATGCAGGCTTGCCGATAATGGAAGCATTACATTTTGGGGAAGGAAACGATCATCCACACAGACCACCGACCCAATTCATACAAACATAAGGGAAGTTTTCGAACGATTTCCATCAGAAGTGGTCCACATATCTGTAATAGTTTCATTTGAACATCAATTACAAGAAGGGCATCACCAATAATATTGCAAACTTCCTGAGTCGACCATTGATCATGGTGCTAACCACCATTATCAACTTTTGTGGGCACGAGACTTCTGATTGACCGCTTATCTACAAGAGCGACCTAGAATTCGGTCATACATACAAGACACTCTTGGAGGGTACACAAGTTCCAAATTTTCACCTCTAGGATGCACTATTATGTCACCTAGGACATATTTGTGTTCCTCCAAGCGAGCGTTCCAAGATGATTTGAGAAGCGCACTACAATCGAGTCACTAGGCATTTTGGGGTCAAGAAAATAGTGGGAGTAATTTAGAAGTATTTATATTGGATGAACCTTTGACAAGATTTCGATAAGTACATTAGATCATGCACTGCTTGCACCATTGCCAAACCGACCATCAGGAAGCAAGGCCTCTATACTCTGCTACCTACCCCTAGTTGACCTTGGGAATTCATCTCCATGGATTACATGTCGGGCCTTCCTTCTACTAAGCATGGAAATGACAATGTTTTCGTGGTCATAAACAGATTCTCTAAGCTTCCATTATGGCGGCCTGCAAGAAGAATATCATAGCAGAAGCCACTGCTAAAGTCTTCTTTGAACAAGTGTGGGTGCACTTTGGGATCCCACAGTCTATCATCTCATATCGGGACAGCAGGTTCCTCAGCACATTTTGGTCCAACCTTTGGTCAATTTTGGACACCAATCTCACCAAGTCCACAACTTTCCATCCCCAAATTGATGGTCAGACAGAGGTTGTCAACAGGATGATTGTACACATTCTACGCATGTACAATTCAAAGAATACACGCACATGGGATGAGAGCTTTCCCTGTGTACAACACAGCTATAACCACAGTTATAACCGAGCTCTCCACAGCTCAAATGAACACATCCCCTTTCAGGTGGGCTTGGGATTCCAACCACTATGTCCCATTGATGTAGCCATGTCATTTGCGGCTACTCAGGCCGATTTGACTCATGTCCAATTTGAAGTTGACAAAGAGAACAACTTCATTGAGCACATTCAACACATTCGCTAACAAGTTCATTACATATTGGAAAGAGCCAATGCTAAGTAAAGGCAACAACATGATCAACATCGGGTGCCACACAACTTCTAGGTGGGCGACAAAGTGTGGCTACATTTGTAGAAGGAGCGCCCCACTAGACCCCACCACAAGATTTTCTCGCTCTGATATAGGTCGTACACCATCACCAAGGCTATAGGTACTAATGCCTTCGAGCTCAGTATTCCACCATTCCTTGGTATGCACCCAGTAGTCAATGTGGACATCCTTCGGCCCTACTTCCCATCTCTATTGGACACCTATGACATTGTAGAACAACACACACCAATAGAGTTAAACCCAGACTGCATGGAACAGGCCACCACAAATTGTATCATGGACATGCAAATCAATAACACTTGCCTCCAACTGTATCGGGTTGCCAACTCCTGCACCAAGGCAAGTGGTTCACCAGGGACCAAGTTCAGTAGAAGTTCCCTCATCTCATGGAGAAACTCAACGCAATGGGGACCATTGCTTCCTAAGGGGGGAGCAATGATCCAAGTGTATATTGGTGGCCACCCACCTATTCCACTTGGGGCCCCACCATTGTTTCTTTTATTTTTTCAGTTTCCTTAATGGTAGCACAACTTACTATTTTTAGCAGTTTTTCGGGTCCTGAACTTCCAGAGCCGTTTTGAGGTCCTAAACAACGTTTTTTGGGAAAACTAGGAGCATCAAAATTTGTAATCCTCGGAGCGTCAAATGGAGATCGTATGCCAAAGTTATGTCCCCGGGAAGTTGATGTACCAATTTACCCAAACGGGGCCATAGTTTTGGTGCTTCATCTCTAGGGTTAGGTTTTTTGATGTTTAGGGTTTTCCATTATCTCTAAATAATAAATAGGCCCTCAATCCTCATTGTAAAATATTTCAGAGGCCCGTAGCCACCACATCTCTTCTCAGAGATAAGCTACCAACACCCTAGCTAGTTTATTTCGATTATGTCTGTAAACGAATTTCAATTCTTTGATATTAATGAAATGAAGTATTATTTATGTTGCATCTTTGTATTTATGGTTATATGTGTATTCGGTTGCGTTCCTGCATAAATCTGGATTAGTGGTATCAGAGCAGTCTGCTTTTCTTGATCCTTCTTTGCATGTCCCCAATGAGGTCAGGGTATAAGGAGATAGGGCTCGATCTGGTGGAACCTTTGCAAGATTAGCCTCGCAAACCCCAATGGCCACCTATGGGGGAAGAAAATAAATATGAGGGAGCAGGATATCATATCAAAATATTGCTCGAGGAGGCCCTCGAAAAACAAAGGAACGCGATGATGGATAACTTTTCCCAGATCCTTCAACGACTGTGCACCAGTGGTGCATCTGCATTCGACAGCCACTCTGGAGGCGCAACTCCTTTTAAGGTACAAGTAAACTTTAACATTCCCAAATTTGAGGGTCAAATAGATGCAGATGTCATAGATAGATGGTTGAATCTATTAGAAAGATATTTCTCGATTCATGACTTTTCTGACCGGGAGAAGATTATTTTTTCACTCCTCAAAGCTACCCCCCATGTCAAGGACTGGTGGGAAATCTCTTGTGAGAAAAAGGACGAGGGGGAACCCTCTCTGTTCTCAGTCGTACCCACTTGGAATTATTTCCGAGACGCCATCAAGGAACAATATTATCTCATGGGGAGCTATGAGGACAAGTACATTAAATGGACAAAGTTGTGACAGTAAAGGGATCAATATGTGCATGAGCTGACAAATTTGTTCCATACCCTGTGCACAAAGTTGGGTATCAAAGATTCAGAGAAAAATTTGGTGCTAAAGTACCGCATTTGTTTGCACATATAAATTTAGGAGGAAATGGATCCTCAACATCTCCTTGCTTGGTACGGCATACCGGTATGCTCCCAAGATTGAGCAGAAATTCAAACAGAAGAAATGAGACTTTGGATTTTTGAATCAAACGCAAGGGAAATATGCCTCCAAATCAAAGAAAAAAGGACAAAGCCAAGGCATGGCGGCCCAAGACAACCTTCCAAAGCCACAAGCAAAGAACAACACCATGAAGCCGAAGAAGGACACGAGAAAGTGATGTGATTTCCATAAGATCTCCACTCACAACACGAGTGTCAGGCCAAGCAGTCATTGGTGGCCGAGATGAGGGATTATGAATCAGATGCATGATCTGAATCTAAATTAGAACCCGACAAGGGGAATGACAAAGGAAACCAGATTATTGATGCAGAGCCCAATGCCACCATTGCTACTGTGAAGATCGAGAAGGAGGAACCGAAAGATCCAGAGGAGGAGGAGCTTTTCTTCCACTCCCATATGTGGGTAAAGGGTTCCCCACTATAGTTCATTATCAACAGTGGGAGCCAAAAGAACCTCATTTCAGTAGAGGTCATGAATTGGTTGGGCTTGGCGACCATAGCACACCCACAGCCAGACACCATCGGGTGGCTTCACCAAGGACAGGATCTATGCGTCAGAGAGCAATGTCGTTTTCCCTATAGCATCAAGCCCTTCACAGATGAGCTATTATGTGACATTGCTCCTCTTGATGTTTGTGATGTATTATTAAGCCAACCATACTTGTGGAAGCGATATGTTGTGTATGAGTCCTGACCTCGCGTTGTTATTGTTACTTTGGGCAATAAGGTGTACAGGATACCATAGGTACCACCGCCTGCGCTATCTCTTTGGTTACTGCAAAACAATGTAGTAAGCTCATTTCAAAAACTGGGAAATTTTTTTTCCTGATGATCCTCCCCCAGGGCAAGAAGAAGATTGTGGCCACAACCTCCAAATAGAGCTCCTCCACACGACAAAAACAAATGAACAAGGTCTTTGAGAAGTATGAAACATCTTCACCTCACCCACAGGCCCTGCCTCTACACTGTCAAGTCAATCACCCCATCAATATAACCCTAGGTGCGTCGCTGCCCAATGGACCAATATATCGGCGCTCTGTTCTGGAGAACGATGAAATGAAGAGGCAGATTTAGGAGTTGCTACATAAAGGTCACATTCGGCCGAGTTCATCGCCCTATGGGAGCCTGATCATGTTGGTGCAGAAGAAGGATGAGACTTGGAGACTCTGTATTAACTATCGGGAGCTGAACAAAATCACTGTCTGGAATAGGTACCTGATCCCATGAATTGATGACCTTCTAGATCAACTCAAAGGGGCGAAATATTTCAGCAAGATTGACTTGAAGTCCAGGTATTACCAGGTACAAATCGAACCCTCTGATGTGTGGAAGACTTCCTTCAAAGCCAAGGAGGGCCTTTTCAAATGGTTTTTCATGCCTTTCAGGTTGATGAATGCTCCCACAAGATTTATCAGGCTGATGGACGACATCTTGCGGCCATTCACCAACTCATTTGTAGTAGTGTACTTGGATGACATCCTGATCTTTAGCCAGACTTGGGAAGATCACCTCCACCACATCCAACAGGTCCTCCATACACTGTGGCAACACAAGATGTGTGCCAATTTGGAGAAGTGCACTTTTGACATTACCCAGGTTCATTATTTGGGGGTACATGTGGATCCAACCAAGATCCAAGTCATTCAGGATTGGCTAGACCCAAAAAATCTAACAGAGATTTGCAGCTTTATGGGTCTTGCTAATTTATACTGCAAGTTCTTGTTGGGATTCTCTCATATCACTTTGCCCTTGAGTCAAGTCGCCAAGGGAGGAGCAAAAGCAAAATTATTTTGGTCGGAATCTCAACAAAAGGCGTTCGTAGAATTAAAACATCGCCTCTGATCTGCCCCAGTACTCACATTACCAGACTTACAACAACCATTTGAGATCGATATAGATGCCTCTAACTATGCTATTGGGGCAGTTCTTACTCAATAGGGGAATCCAACGGCATATCACAGTGAGACATTGTTTGGCATAGTCCACAATTATCCCACTTATGAAAAAGAAATGTATTTCATTGTGCAGGCTTGCCGACAATGGAAGCATTACATTTGGGGGAAGGAAATGGTTATCCACATAGATCACTGACCCCTACAGTTCATATAGACACAAGAGAAGTTTCAGAATGATCGCCATCAAAAGTGGTCCACATATCTGCAACAGTTTCATTTGAACATCAAGTACAAGAAGGGCATCACCAATAATGTTCCACACTACCTCGGTCGACCACCAATCGTCATGCTAACCACAGTTATCAACTCTTGTGAGCATGAGACTTCTGATTGACCACTTCTCTACAACAGAAATCTAGAATTCGGTCATACATACAAGACACTCTTGTAGGGTACACAAGTTCCAAATTTTCATCTCCAAGATGCACTACTATGTCACCTAGGACATATTTGTGTTCCTTCAAGCGAGCATTCCAAGATGATTTGGGAATCACACTACAGTCGATTCGTTGGGAATTTTGGGGTAGAGAAAATAGTGGGAGTACTACAGAATTATTTCTATTAGACGAACCTTCGAAAGGATGTCAGGAAGTACATCAGATCCTGCACTGCTTGCGTCATTGCCAAACCGACCATTAAGAATCAATGCCTCTATACTCCGCTATCTACCCCTAGTCGACCTTTGGAATCCATCTCCATGGATTACATGTTGGGCCTTCCTTATACTAAGCATGGAAATGATTTTGTTTATGTGGTTTTCGACAGATTCTTGAAGATAGCCATTATGGCGGCCTGCAAGAAGAATATCACAACAAAATCCATTGCTAAACTCTTATTTGAATGAGTGTGGCTGCACTTTGGGATCCCACAGTCTATCATCTCAGATCGAGACAACAGGTTCCTCAACACATTTTGGTCCAACCTCTGGTCAATGATGGACACCAAGCTCACCAAGTCCACAGCTTTCCATCCCCAAACTGATGGCCAGACAGAGCTTGTCAACAGGATGATTGTACACATTCTACGCATGTACAATTAAAAGCATCCATGCACATGGGATCAGATCCTTCCCTATGTACAACACAGTTATAATCGAGCTCTCCACAGCTCA
Organism: Pinus albicaulis; assembly: GCA_034641835.2. Taxonomy (NCBI): domain Eukaryota; kingdom Viridiplantae; phylum Streptophyta; class Pinopsida; order Pinales; family Pinaceae; genus Pinus; species Pinus albicaulis. The sequence goes on from JAXQQM020071505.1 coordinate 646,782, forward strand.
ACCAGCCACATCCCCTTTCAGGTGGGCTTGGGATTCCAGCCACTATGTCCCATTGATGTAGCCATGCCATTTGTAGCTACTCAGGCCAATTCGGCTCATGTCCAATCTGAAGTTGACAAAGTGAACAACTTGATTGAGCACATTCATCACATTTTCCTACAATTTCATGACATATTGGATAGAGAAAATTCCAATTACAAGCAATGACATGATCAACATCGGGTGCCACACAAATTCCAGGTGGGCGACAAAGTGCGGCTACATTTGCAGAAGGAGCGCCTCACTCGACCCCACCCCAAGCTTCACCCGCTCCGATATGTGTCGTACACCATCACCAAGGTTGTAGAGACAAATACCTTTGAGCTCAGTATTCCACCATTCCTTGGTCTGCACCCAGTATTCAATGTGGACCACCTTCGACCCTACTTCCCACCTCTACTGGAAACCTCTGACATTGCAGAACAAATCACACCAACAGAGTTAAACCCAGACTGCATGGAATATGCCACCACGGATTGTATCATGGATATGAAAATTAAGAACACTCGCCAGCAGAAGATCCAACTATATCAATTTGTCAAAGCTGGCCAACTCTTGCACCAAGGCAAGTGGTTCACTAGGGACCAAGTTCAGCGGAAGTTTCCTCATCTCATGGAGGAACTCAACGGAATGGGGATCATTGCTTCCTAAGGGGGGAGGAATGATCCAGGTGGATATTGGTGCAAACACACCTATTCCACTTGGGGCCCCACCATTATTTCTTTTAGTTTTTCAATTTCCTTAATTGTAGCACAACTTACTATTTTTACCATTTTTTTGGGTCCTGAACTTCCAGAGTCGTTTTTAGGCCCTAAACGACATTTTTTGGGAAATCCAGGAGAAACATGGGTCAATGGACTAGTGTTTCTCACATCAAAAGTTGTAGTCCTCAGATAGATATTACTAATGAGGAATGGTGAACATCAAACAGAGATCGTATGCCAAAGTTACGTCCCCGGGAAGTTGATGTAACAATTTACCCAAATGGGGCCCATAGTTTTGGCGCTTCATCTCCTAGGGTTAGGTTTTTGGGTGTTTAGGGTTTTACATTGTTTCTCTATAATAAAGAGGCCCGTGAGGCTCATTGTAACACAGTTCAGAGGCCTCTAGCCACCACATATCTTCTCAGAGATAAGCTACTAGCGCCCTAGCTAGTTTATTTCCATTATGTCTGTAAACAAATTTCAGTTCCTTGATATTCATGAAATGAAGTTTTATTTCTACTGCATCTTTGTATTTATAGTTATATGTGTATTCTTTTATGTTCCTACATAAATATGGATCAGTGGTATCAGAGCGGTCTTCTCTTTCTTAATCCTTCTTTGCATGTCCCCAACGAGGTCGGGGTATAAGGATTTAGGGCTCGATCTGGTGGAACCTTTGCAAGATTAGCCTCGAAAACCCTGACGGCCACCCATGGGGATGAAAATAAATATGAGGGAGCAAGAGTTCCTATCAAAATATTGCTCAAGGAGGCCCTCAAAAACAAAGGAACACAATTATGGATAACTTTGCCCAAATCCTTCAACGACTGCCCATCGGCGGCGCATCTACATCTAGCAGCCACTCTGGATGTGCAACTCCTTTTAAGGTACAAGTAAAATTTGACATTCCCATATTTGAGGGTCAAATTGATTCAAACACCATTGATATATGGTTGAATATATTAGAATGAAATTTCTCGGTTCGTGACTTTTCCGATTGGGAGAAGATTATTTTTTCACTCCTCAAAGCTACCCCCCATGTCAAGGACTAGTGGGAAACCTACTGTGAGAAAAAAAACGAGGGGGAACCCTCTATGTTCTTGTTTGAGACACCATAAAGGAACAATATTATCCCATGGGGAGCTATGAGGACAATTACATACAATGGAAAACACTGCGGCAGCAAAGGGATCAAGATGTGCATGAGCTAACAAATATGTTCCATACCTTGTGCACAAAGTTGGGTATCAAAGATTCGGAGAAACATTTGGTGCTGAAGTACCGCAGTTGTCTGCACATATACATTCAGGAGGAAATGGATCCTCGACATCTCCTAATTTGGTATGGCATATCGATATGCTGCCAATATTGAGCAGAAATGAGACTTTCAATTTGCAAATCAAAAGCAAGGGAAAGGTTCCCCCAAATCGCAGAACGAAGGACAAAGCCAAGGCATGGCGGCCCAAGAAAACCTTCCAAAGCCACAAGAAAAGAACAACACCGCGAAGCAGAAGAAGGACACGGAAAAGTGGCGTGAATTCCATAAGATCTCCACTCACAACACAAGTGAATGTCAGGCCAAGCAGTCATTGGTGGCCAAGATGAGGGCTTCTAAATCATAAGCATGCTCCAACTCTAAATCAAAACCCGACAAGGGGAATGAAAATGGAATAAGATTATTGATGCGGAGCCTAACGCCATCGTTGCTACTGCGAAGATCCAGAAGGAGGAACCGGAAGATCCAGAGGAGGAGGAGCATCTCTTCCACTCCCATATGTGGGTAAAGGGTTCCCCGCACAGTTCATTGTCAACAGTGGGAGCAAAAAGAACCTCATTTCAGTAGAGGTTGTGAAGTGGTTGGGCTTGCCAACCAGAGCACACCCACAGCTGTACACCATCAGGTGGCTTCACTAAGGATGGGATCTACACGTCAGCGAGCAGTGTCGCCTCCCCTATAGCATCAAGCCCTTCACAAATGAGGTAATATGTGACATTGCTCCTCTTGATGTTTATGATGTATTATTAGGCCAACCCTACTTGTGGAAGTGACATGTTGTGTATGAGTATCGGCCTCATGTTGTTATTGTTACTTTGGGAAATAAGTTGTATAGGATACCAGAGGTACCACTGTTTGCCGCTATCTCTTTGGTTACTACAAAAGAATGTAGTAAGCTCATTTCAAAAGTTAGGAAATTTGTTTTCCTGATGATCTGCCCCTAAGGCAAGAAGAAGATTGGGGCCACGACCTCCAAACTGGCCTCCTCCACATGACAACAACAAATGGACAAGTTCATGGAGGAGTACGGGGACATATTTACCTCACCCATAGGGGTGCCTCTACACTATCATGTCAAGCACCCCATCAATCTTATCCCAGGTGCAACGTTGCCCAATGGACTGATCTATTGGTGCTCTGTTATGGAGAATAATGAAATGAAGAGACAGATTCAGGAGTTGTTGCATAAAGGCCACATCCGGCCGAGTTCATCGCCCTGTGGGAGCCCAATCGTGTTGGTGCAGAAGAAGGATGGGATTTAAAGACTTTGTATTGACTATTGGGTGCTCAACAAGTTCATTATCTAGAATAGGTACCCAATCCCCCGGATTGATGACCTTTTGGACCAACTCAAAGGGGAAAAATATTTCAACAATATTGAATTGAAGTCCAGGTATCATCAGGTACAAATCAAACCCTCTGAAGTGTGGAAGACTGCCTTCAAAGCTAAGGAGGGCCTTTTCGAATGGTTGGTCATTACTTTCGGGTTGAAAAATGATCATGCAACCTTTATGAGGCTGATGGACGACATCTTGCAACCATTCACCAACTCATTTTTAGTAGTGTACTTATATGACATCCTGATATTTAGCCAAACTTGGGAAGAATACCTCCACCACATCCGAGAGGTCCTCCAAACACTGTGGCAATCCAAATTGTGTGCCAATTTTGAGAAGTGCCCTTTTGGCATGACCTAGGTTCAGTATCTGGGATACATTTTTGATGAATGGGGGGTACATGTGGATCCAACCAAGATCCAAGTCACTCAGGATTGGCCAACCCCAACCACTCTAATAGAGCTTTGCAACTTTCTAATTCTTGCTAATTTCTACCGTAGGTTTGTGTTGGGATTATCTCATATCAATTGGCCCTTGAGTCAAGTCACCAAGGGAGGAGCGAAAGAAAAATTCTTTTAGTCGGAATCTCAACAAAAGGCATTCTTAGAATTGAAATATCGCCTCTGCTCTGCCCCAGTTCTCACATTACCAGACTTAAAAAAAACCATTTGAGATCGAGACAAATGCCTATGACTGTGCTATTGGGGCATTTCTTACTCAGCGAGGGCATCCAGTGGCATATCACAGTGAGACACTATCTGACACAGTCCGCAAGTATCCCACTTATGACAAAGAAATGTATTCCATTGTGCAGCCTTGCCGACAATGGAAGCATTACATTTTGGGGAAGAAAATGATCATCCACATAGACCACCGACCCCTGCAGTTCATACAGACACAGGGGAAGTTGCAGAATGATCGCCATCAAAAGTGGTCCACATATCTACAACAGTTTCATTTGAACATCAAGTACAAGAAGGGCATCACCAATAATGTTGCATACTGGCTCAGTCGACCACCGATCGTGGCACTAACCACCGTTCTCAACTCTTATGGGTACGAGACCTCTGATTGGCTACTTCTCTACTAGAGAGATTGATAATTCGGTCATACATTCAAGAGACTCTTGGAGGGTATAAAAGTTCCAAATTTTCACCTCGAGGATGCACTGCTATGTCACTTGGGACATATTTATGTTCTTTCAAGCACGTGTTCCAAGATGATTTTGGAAGTGCACTACAGTCAAGTCGTTGGGCATTTTGGGGTCGAGAAAATAGTGGCAGTACTGCAGAATTTTTTTTATTGGATGAACCTTCGACAGGATGTCGGGAAGTACATCAGATCCTACACTGCTTGCACCATTTTCAAACTGACCATCAAGAAGCAAGGCATCTATACTCTGCTACCTATCCCTAGTCAACCTTGGGAATCCATCTCCATGGAAAACATGTCTGGCCTTCCTTCTACTAAGCATGGAAACGATTGTGTTTTCGTGGTCATCGACAGATTCAAGAAGACGGCCATTATGGCGGCCTGCAGGAAGAATATCATAGCAGAAGCCACTGCTAAACTCTTATTTAAACGAGTATGGGTGCACTTTGGGATCCCAGAGTCTATCATCTCAGATTGGGACAATAGGTTCCTTAGCACATTTAGGTCCAACTTCTAGTCAATGCTAGACACCAAGCTCACCAAGTCCACATCTTTCCATCCCCAAACTAATGGCCAGACAGAGGTTGTCAACAGGATGATTGCACACATTTTGCGGATGTACAATTCAAAGCATCCATGCACATGGGATGAGAGCCTTCCCTATGTACAACTCAGTTATAATCGGGCTCTCCACATCTCAACCAGCCACAACCCTTTTCAAGTGGGCTTGGGATTCCAGCCACTATGTCCCATTGACGTAGCTATGTCATTTGTGGCTACTCAGGCCAATTTGGCTCATGTCCAATTTGAAGCTGACAAAGTGAACAACTTCATTGAGCACATTCAGCACATCCACCAACAGGTTCATGAAATATTGGACATATCCAATGTTAAGTACAAGCACGACGTGATCAACATCGGGTGCCACACAACTTCCAGGTGGGCGACAAAGTGTAGCTACATTTGCAGAAGGAGTGCCTCACTAGACCCCACTGCAAGCTTCACCCGCTCTGATATGGGTCGTACACCATCACCAAGGCTATAGGGACCAATGCCTTCGAGCTCAGTATTCCAACATTCCTTGGTCTGCACACAGTATTCAATGTTGACCGCCTTCGTCCCTACTTCCCACCTCTACTGGACACCTCCGACATTGCATAAAAACGCACACCAACAGAGTTAAACCTAAACTAAATGGAACAGGCCACTAGGGATTGTATCATGGACATGCACCTCAAGAAAAATCACCAGCAGAAGATCCAATTGTATCAGGTTGTCAAAGTTGGCCAACTCCTACACCAAGGCAAGTGGTTCACTAGGGACCAAGTTCAGCAGAAGTTTCTTCATCTCATGGAGGAACTCAATGCAATGGGGACCATTGCTTCCTAAGGGGGGAGGAATGATCCAGGTGGATAATTGTGGCCACCCACCTATTCCACTTGGGGCCCCACCATTGTTTCTTTTAGTTTTTCAGTTTCCTAAATTGTAGCACAATTTACTATTTTTAGCCGTTTTTTGGGTCCTGAACTTCTAGAGCCGTTTTGAGGCCCTAAACGATGGTTTTTTTGTGAAAACTGGGAGAAACATGGGTCCATGGATTGATATTACTTACATAAAAAAATTTATTCCTTGGATAGATGTTTCTAATGAGGTATGGTGCGTGTCAAATGGAGATCGTATGCCAAAGTTACGTCCCCGGGAAGTTGATGTACCAATTTACCCAAACGGGGCCCATATTTTTGGTGCTTCATCTCCTAGGGTTAGGTTTTTGGATGTTTATGGTTTTCCATTGTTTCTCAATAATAAATAGGCCCTTGAGCCTCATTTTAACACAGTTCAGTGGCCTATATCCACATCTCTTATATCCACATCTCTTCTAAGAGATAAGCTACCAACACCCTAGCTAGTTTATTTCCATTATGTCTGTAAACAAATTTCAGTTCTTTGATATTAATGAAATGAAGTATTATTTCTGCTGCATATTTGTATTTATGGTTACATGTGTATTCTGTTGCGTTCCTGCATAAGTCTAGATCACCCATAGCCTATAGCTTTGTCACCTTTTAAAATATCAAGGCACAACACCATAAGAAGAGAAATAGGATTTTGATGCCTCTATGTATCTCACATATAGAGAACTAGGATTATGAGTGCAAAATATGCCCCTATATATCTCCCATGTAGATAAAATGAGAAACATTAGAGTAAACAACCACAACTATCCTACATCTAAACTTCAACTATCCATCAAATAAGCCCTAGAGTATATAGAAATTCAAAGGAGACATAGCCATATATATATATATATATATAATCTAATTTCAAGTATTATTAATAATAGAAATAAAAGAAACCCTATAGAAACCTAAAGTGGACATAGCAATTTGACTAAACTTTTCAATATTATAAAATATACTACCACAACCAAATTTGACTGAACTTATCAATATTATAAAATATACTAGCACAACCATACTCTACTTGCCCCTAAATTTTAACATATGGTCTCTTGGGAGAAAACACATGCTATTAACCACTAGGCCCACTCAAGTTGTAATTAATGACTAAATATATTAGTATATACTTAAATATAAGAGGTTTAATGGTTAAGAGCATGTATTTCCTTGTAATAGATTACAGGTTCAAAACCAAAGTGGGCGTAGAGTATGTATGCCTTCAATGTGCAGGCGTGGGACTCTTGCCCCATAAACAAGGGGGTCTCATACGCCAATTTGGTGTCTAGCTTGATTTTGACATTAAAATTCAATTGTATCACACCCCAACTATCCCTAGCCTATACTAAGGGTATAAGAAGGAAGCAGTTACTCTAATGACCCAACCTCCAAAGTCTAGTTATGGAAATGGGGTCTAAATTTTTTTATCATTTTCAACTTTCTCATAAATAAAACAGATGAGACCGTTGCATTGGTCTCGTTGAGACCTTTACAACAATATAAAATTATCCTTAATTTGACTCCCGGATCAAAATATATGACCGATTAAAAACTAGCTTGTTAGATATAGTGATATGTGGTTTAACGGCAAGTTTCGTTGGGTGAAACCAATGAGACCAAGGTTCAAATCCCATTTAGTATATGGCCTGCTATGATCTCGGCTCAAGGAGTAGGATCCCCCATTTCCGTTGGGGTCTCAGCTCTTGCTAAATCATAAGATTCAGTGTGTTTGGCTTGCAGGTTGTTGGATATGCTATTGGTGTTATAAGGCAGCCACGAGGACTGATCCTGGGACCTCCCTTAGATTAGTCTAAAGAGTTACTGATATAGTATCAGGTTTAAACCTCAATCCTCATGATAACAAGGGATAAGTAACTAGTAGGGCCTCTGGAAAACACATTTGAAATTCGAGCTATGGAGGCATAACTCCTACGAGATAGACAGTTTCCAAACACACAATGGAAATGTTGAAATGAGGCAAAGACAGGTAGGGTAAACCCCTTAGGGTTTTCAAAACGCATAAGAACCATAGATCCATCTTAGTTTAATCTCCATCGTCCATTTGGGACCTCGAAATGAGTGTGAGGGCCATGTGAGGACATGTGGCCATTGCCACATGGAGACCAGAGAGATGGGCAAGTCATCAGGTGGGGTACTTTCAATAAATTCGAAATGAAACTATAGTAGCAGCATAGAAACCTTCTTAATTACCTTGTGGGAGCCAAAAAAATATTGCATTAAGTGTATTAATGTGTGTAGGTCCTATCTAGATTAATATATGAATGTCTATATTAGTATAGGATATGGAATATGATTTCAATGAGACCCTAGGTAAGAGGGTTAGAGGGGTATATTAGGATGAAAAAAAATAATGTTAGAAGTTTACATTATTAAAAATTATATGAAGGGTATGGTAGAGATAAGGGATAGGTTAATGTATACGTGGTATATCTTAACCATGTTTAATTTTAACTAAGGATTTAAATGTGATAAGTTCACTATAACCATAGCAGAGATAGTATTGGGACAAGATGTTAAAGAGAAATTTGGTGATCAATGACACCGATAATTACATGGAAAAAAAAATTGGAGACATGACAAATAGGTAGTCATGTGCCTTCTTGGTTGTTGATAAAACTCCCACAAAATCCATGGAAATTCTTTCCCAATATCAAGTGGGTACAAGTAAGGGACGATATAGACCCTATTTCCTATTTCTAGGCTTATTTGTAGAATAAAGCATGAATCCTCTTATGAACCTAGCTACCCACTCTTACATCTTGGGCCGATACACATACCTTTGCAATTTGGATACAATATTCTCTACACCAAATTTCACTGCAACCTTGGAGGTGTGATCTTCTCTTATCAGATGTGATCAATCACCTTTAAGAACACATAGCTTATCCAAATGATAGAGTAACCCATCCTAGAGATGGTAGTCAATGATGTTGTTTCCATCGTGCACATGACTCTGACTCTGCAACTGCTAAAATACCTCCTTGAAATCCTCATTCTCTGAATATGCCTCTATGTATGCATAATGGGTGAATAACTTCATGTGCATAAGAGTCCCCAAAGTTGTTATATTTGAAGTGGGTGGCCTTGAGAGCATGTTAGGAAACTTGTTTGTGCAACCCTTCTTGTACTTGATCACCAAATGGTACTATTGTAGAAATCCCATCCACTTGTAATGCTTGGTTTGTTGTAGCTTAAACTACGCTTGTAGGTATTGTAGTGGTTGGTAATTTGTGTGTATTACTGTCTCCTTTCCTATCATAAATTTTTCCACTTCTTCATATCTTACACTAGGGCATAAAGATCCTTTTAATAGGTAGGGTAGTTAAGAACCTCCCCATGAAATACTTCAGAATGTTAGCATTCAATACTTCCTCCATGCATCAAGACTTATCCAATATCATACCCACTTACATTTGTCTCCACTTCAAAGGATTGTTGTAAGTTTGCTAATTCCATAACTAGTTTTGGGTGGATCTTATTTTTTAACTCCTTAAAATACCTTTGCTAACCCTTTCCCCATTGGAAAATATTTCCACCTGCTATTATGGTGTGGAGTAGTGTTGATACTGCTGAAAACAATATTATGGATTTCCCCAAGTACCCAGTTTCCACAATGAAAATCCTGATCTCAAAAAAATTAGTAGGCACTGGTCATTTCATGATTGCCTCCATCTTGGAAAGATCTATCTTCGAGTCTCCTCCACCTAACACATAACTCATATACACCAAATGTTTCTCTATAAACTCATACTTCTTGATATTTTCTATCAGTTGGTGCTTCTTTAATGTCTTTAACATTCACGTAAAATGTGAGATGTGATCCTCGATATTAACATTGTATACTACTATATCATCCAAATAGACAATAAGAAATGAATCTATAAAAGGGAATAATACATCATTCATTAATCTCATAAACATGGCTAGTGCATTGCATAGGCCAAATGGCATGAATAACCACTCATACAAACCTTGCCTATTTTTGAAGGCAATATTCTAGGTATCTTCTTCTTTGGCTTGAGCCCAGTGATATTTATAATTTAAGTCCAACTTGGTTAAGTACTTTTCTTGCTGCAACTGATCCATATGATCATCTAATTGGGTAGGGGGTACGTGTTCCTAAGCATGATTTTGTTCAACACCCTATAATTTATACACTTCTTCCAAGTCCTATCCTTCTTTGGAACAATGATGATGGGTTACCCACATGAAGATGTGATTGATCTAATGACACCTTTTTCTAGAAATTGTTGCAATTATTTCTTCACCTTACTAGCTTTTATAATAGACTGCTTGTACAACCCAATGTTTGGCAATGTAAAGTCCAACAATATTTGGATCTTGTGCTCCACTTCCCTCTTAGGTGGTAACCATTTAGTCTCTCAGAACACATCCATGTATGCCTATAACAAGTCTTCTAGTTGTTGTTTTTGTTTCTTAGTACATGCCTCCAAGGATTCCTTTCCTCTTACTGAGTGTTACACATACTAATTTCCCCTTGAAAATAAGAAAAAAATACTTCTTGTTGGAACTAATCATTTTCTTGGCTTGGTTGGCACTTACCAATGATATTTTTGACTTTCCCTTGTGCACATTGATAGTGAATTATTTTCCATCCTTGATGAGCCAATACTAGTTGGCTCTTTGCATGAATATTACATCATGCATGTACATGTAGGGACTCCCAAAGACGACTCCACATACATCAAGGGGAACCACATCTAGTTATAATTCATTAATAAAATTAATATTAATGAAAAATCTAATTACCTTTATCTTTTCATCCTTATTTACCCATCCTAGTGGATATGGGCTTGGATGATCATTAAATTCCAATCCCAATTTCTTGACCAAATTTGCTGTAATGAGATTCACTTGTGATCCTAAGTCAAACATAGCAACAATCTTGTTCTTCTTGACCTGTATCTTTATATGGAAGAGTTTTCCATTTCTTTCTCTTCCTATTGCTGAAGGCTACTAAGATTCACCTCCTTCTGCATTGATATATAGACAATCTTCTCATCCACATCTGAGAAAATTTCAACTTGGTTGCTCGAATCAATGGCGATGCCAATCTTCTTCATATTGTCTTTATTTTTTTTCTTCATGTTAAGCTCTAGATGCAACTTCCAACACTTCTCCTCTATATGGTTATCAATGTTGTAGTTTTTATTGTGATCTTTGTATTGGTGTTTAGTGGCTACTACCTTTTTATATTTCCCCATTTCTTATTCTTCCTCCCCTCCTTAGAAGCGTCATGTTGCTCCTTTTTCTTTGATCCTCTTAATTTCACTTTATTTAGGTCTATCTTCTCCAATTATTGTGCTTGTACAAAAGCCTTGACCACCGATTTGGGCTTGAACAACATTACTTGCTCCCAATGATGGTGGTGTAGACCCCCAAAATACTTGAGAAATACATTTGGGTTCTTTGGGGAGATACCCAACATTATGTCCATCTTTCTGAACTCGGTGGTATATTATTGTACATTTTCCCCCGAATTTTTCCTGAAGTAGTGCCACTATATCAACTGGTCCCCTACATAAGTAATAGGGTAAAATTGTGACTTACGAGGGTTTTGAAGTCCTCCCACTTAGTCACTAGAGATTATCCTCCCAAACTTAAGGTCTCCATGTGGATTTCCCACAAAGTCAAGGCATGACCCTCTAATTTCAATCACACAAATGAAAATATTCTAGTTCTTCCTCAATTTGATGGACATTGAAATACACTACAAGTTACCGCAACTAGTGATTTAGCTTCAAAGTCTCAATCTCACTGTGGTACAACTTGATATTTACATTTGCTTCCATTTTAAAAAAGGGCTATGATTGATTCACAACACTCGAACTGGGTTGATATTTTTCAGGTTATTTCTTTAGATGTTTCTCTGTTTCTTCCCAATCTCCCACTCCCCCTTATGATTTTCCCTCTACATTTTCACCCCCATATTCTCCAAGTATTCAAATATTATTTCTCAGAGCCGCCATAAGGATATTCACATTTGATTTATATCCGTGACTTGTTTTTCCAACTGCAAAAACCTCTCCTCTACAACATCACGAGGGTTATTCACATATTGGTCGGTCATGATTAGTTTACCAACTTTTGGCCGAAATGATCCGGATCCCTTGAAAGAATTTAGAATATACCTAAAGAAACTTGCTCTGATACCAATATGATCTGTAAACTGCCGTGGATATTCCACTGGATAGTTTGTCACAACAATTTTGATAAAAATGTATTTAAAATCTAAAATTATACACTATTAGAGTTCTTTTTCTTTTTATATTTATGGATCTACATAATATTGTTAATAGTGCATGCATGCAAATTAAAAACTATGCAGAAAATAGAGGATAACAAAATAAAATCTCACACACATATTTGACACAAGATATGACTTTAAAAACCATTTTGGGAGAAAAATCCAGCTAGAAGGTGAGACCGCTCTGCTCTCTTTCTCTAAATAGAAAATCTATACAGGGACAAAGAAGTATGACCTATGGCCTATTGGATACTACAATGCAAAAATCCTCTCTGTGTGCTATGTCTCCTATCCATTTCGGCTATATTTTCCCAGCTATGGACTCAAAATATGGAACCCATTTTCCTCCTAATGTCATAATTATAACATAGCCTGATAACATAATAATGGTTAGGTTTGACTGCCTCAACTCCTAACCATGGTTATAATATTGACTCTTCTAGAGTATTCTTTGTCAAAGTCACCTGGTTAACACCTTTTCCATGAATATTGGGGTTGATGTGGCATCCTATCGAATTATGGTGGTGAAATATGAAGGTCAACTTATAAGTTGCATAACTTTTGCATGGAATCTGATTGACATGATCCTTGTGCCGTTGGAATGGTTGTTGTGTGTAAAATATAGAAAAAATGTGAAGTGTATAAGCGCGAATGTTTTAACCCAAAAAAACATTGTTTGATACCTCAAAACTCTCCTCGAAGTTTTCAAACTCCAATTTTCCAAACTAGGTCTCGCTAGTGAAAATGGTCTTGAGAGCTGATTCCTCCACTTTTACACTCTGAAAACATGAAGATTGATGAAAATAATATAAATATCCAATCCGAATTAGCGTTTATGTTAATTAAATGATTGCCTAATTGAAAAGTTTTAGTTATTAAACCTTATATTCTAAATTATAAGCTCATAAGATATATATATATATATATATATATATATATAATGGTTTAATGGCCATGTGCAAGTCTTGACCAACTTAGTAGGGATAGCTCTGAAGGAGCTACACAACTATTATATATACATATTCATATGTGTGTACGAGGGCGAAACCTTAGTACCATATATGAAATGGCTTAAACGGTTTTCAACCCTATGATTAGGTGCGGTGACAAAGTTCTTAAGGAGGAATTTGGGTTTTTGAGGGCTGAGCATTATATAACTATAAGACTTAACCTCGAAGGTTTTCTACCCCAAATACTTCGAAGGGAGGCTAAAAAAATCCCGCTAGTACATTTTTTCCGAGATGATTTGGTGCAGTGGGACATTTTCTTGGCATTCAACATAGCTCGGTAGAGAACCCCCTTTAATATTTTATAACATAATATATGTGTTTAACTAAGGAAAAGAGGGTCTAGCGGGAACCATGGCCAATCTTATGAGAATAAAGGGTAAGAGCAACATGGAAATACTTAATAAGATGGACGAATGCTGACATTAGCATGACGTTGTTACCAAGGGAAGGACACATCACCCAACGATAAAGTTGGTAGATGTTACCCTAGTGTTTATTCCCCAGTGGTATCCTAGGGTACTGGGTATAAAATTTGTGAGATTCTATTCTTGGGAGAACATGGTATGGTATGTCGGTGTTTATGCTGCAAACATAGGTTAGGTCACCTCGATGGTTTCAATGCATCTTAAGGGAAAAGGGCAGGATGATGTGGCAGGGTGCAGCTCGAGCACGTAGTGGAAGCCAGAAACGGGATGAAAAATGGAAGAGGGATCCACGTAAGGGCCACATAATGTCACGTACATATATAATTCAAATAGGGGTCTGTGTCACGTACATATATAATTCAAATAGGGGTCTGTGTCACGTACATATATAATTCAAATAGAGTTTTTGGTTATATTTTTAAAATATCTATTATAGAAAAAGTAAAATATAAAGTAATTCAAATAGAGTTTTTGATTTTGATGTTATTAGTTTTGATCGTTGTGTCAGCAGTGACGACTGCCAATGGCAATATTCCGTCTTTTCGTGAAACTGTGTTGTTTGACTCATGTGCCAAGTAAACGTTGGACCGACACGTGGTGCGGCAAGCAAATGACACAGCCAGCAAATCCAAATGCATGCACCGAACCAGAGGCAGCGCCGAAGATCAAGTACCAGCAATGGGTTGACTTCAGCAATTCACTTACTGACATCATGCGGACGTCTCTCTTTCGCTGACGTCATCATGCGAAAGCCTATCCTAACCTAACCTAGCCTAACCTAGCCTAACCTAGCCTAGCCTAGCGTCGCTTAGCCTAGCCTAGCCTAGCCTAGCCTCGGTTAACCTAGCCTTGCCTAGCCTAGCCCAGCCTAGCCTTGCCTAGCCTAGCATAACCTTGGCTAACCTAGCCTAGCCTAGCCTAGCCTAGCCTAACCTAGCCTAGCCTAGCCTAGTCTGGCTTAGCCTAACCTCGCCTAGCCTAGCCTAGCCTAGCATTGCCTAGCCTAACCTAGCCTAACCCATCGTAACCTACCCTACCCTAGCCTGACGTAGCCTAGCCTACCCTAACCTAACATAACCTAACCTAACCTAGATTAACCTAACCTAACTTAGCCTAACCTAGCCTAACCTAGCCTTACCTAGCCTAGCCTCACCCAACCTTGCCCAACCTAACCTAACCTATCCTAGCCTAACCTAAACTTACATATCCTAGCGTAGCCCAACCTAGCCTAACCTAAACGAGCCTAGCCTAGCCCACCCTAGACCATCCTATCCTAGCCTAGCCTAAGATAGCCTAGCCTAGCCTAGCCTAACCTACCTTCCCCTACCCTACCGTACCCTGGCTTAGCCTACTCTAGCCTAGCCTAGGGTAGCCTACCCTAGACTACCCTACCCTAGCCTAACCTAGCCTAGCCTAACCTAGCCTAACCTAACCTAAGCTCCCCTAACCTACCCTACCCTTCTCTACCTTAAACTAGCCTAGCCTACCCTAGCGTAACCTATGCTAGCCTAGCCTACCCTATGCTAGCCTAGCCTACACTACCCTGACCCACCATAGCCTAATCTAGCGTAGCCTAACCTACCCTAACCTAGCCTACCCTAGCTTATCCTAGCCTAACCTACCCTTACCTACCCTACCCTATCCTACCCTAGCCTAGCCTAACCTACCCTACCCTATTCTAGCCTACCCTACCCTACCCTATCCTAACCTAGCCTACACTACCCTACCCTAGCCTTGCCTAACCTACCCTATCCTAGCATGGCCTAGCCCAGCCTAACCCTAACCTAACCTATACTATCCTAACCTACGTAGCCTAACCTAACCTAGCTTAGCCTAGCCTAATCTAGCCTAAGCTAGCCTAGCCTAGCCTAATGTATCCTAACCTAAACTAAACTAACCTAAACTAACCTATCCTAACCTATCTAGCCTAGCCTACCCTAGCCTAGAATAGCCTAGCCAAGCCTAGCCTAACCTAGCCTAGCTTATCTTAGCCTAAACTACCCTAGCCTAATCAATCTCATCCTAACCTAACCTAGCCTATCTTATCCTAGCCTAACCTAGCCTAGCCTAGTCTATCCTATCTTATCTTATCATATCCTAACCTAACCTAGCCTAACCTAACCTAGCCTAGCCTAGCCTAACCTAACCTAACCTAGCCTAGCCTAGCATAGCCTAACCTAACCTAGCCTAACCTATCTTATCCTAACCTAGCCTATCTTATCGTGGCCCAACCTAGACTAGCCTAATCTATCCTACCCTAACCTAACCTAACCTAGCGTAACCTAGCCTACCCTATTCTAGCCTATCATATCGTAGCCTATCCTATCCTAACCTAACCTAACCTAACCTAACATAGCCTAGCCTAACTGAGCCTAACTTAAGCTAACATAGCCTAGCCTAGCCTAACCTAGCCTAACCTAACCTAGCGTAGGCTAACCTAGCCTAGCCTAACATACCCTAGCCTAACATAGTGTACTCTTACCTAGCCTAGCTTAACATAGTCTAACCTATCCTAGCCTAGCCTATCCTAGCCTAGCCTAAGATATCCTAACCTACCATATCTTGACCTAACCTAGCCTAACCTAGTCTATCCTACACTATAGTAGCCTAACCTATCCTCCCCTAGCCTAGCCTAGCTTAACTTAGCCTCCCCTAGCCTAGCTTAACCTACCCTAGTCTAACCTAGCCTACTCTAGCCTACCCTAGCATACACTAGCCTAACCTACTCTAACCTAACCTATCCTAGTCTAGTCTAGCCTACCCTAAGCTACTCTTTCCTATTCTAGCCTAACCTAGCCTATCCTTTAGTAGCTTAGGCTAGGCTACCAAGGTTTATGGTAATTTCACTCATATCAAAAATATACGAAGAAATCATTCAAACAATAAATTAATTAAAAGCTATTAATAAAAGTTTAAATATAAGAGAACTTCTTTAAAGTAATTTAAATGTATGAAAATACAATTTAAAATACATTGAATTTAACCAAAGTAATAATGAAAATAAATCTAACATAAATTATAAGACAAAATGAAAAACATATTTGTAAATCATAAAACATAATTGAAAATCATTTTAAGAAATTCGGCATCCTATCTAAATTATCTAATCTCTATAGAGTAAGAAATTAAAAAAAAGGCCCAAACTCTATCCTGATTAAAAAAAGGCCCAAACCCTATCAATCAAATCTTTTAATAACATGGTTAATCCTACAATTAATCTCATAAATCTATACATCAATGGAAAAAATAAAAATAGAAAACTATACATCAATGGAAAAAAAAAAATAAAGATCATGTTTGTGTGCTACCAGAATTCTTAGAAATTTATCATAAAAATATGCAATATAAATGAATATTTCGCACTTGGAAGAAATCCAAAAATTGCATCCTACTAGAAAACGAATCGAAACAGAGAAAAAGAATCAAATCAAAGAGCCATAGAGAACCTGATAAACAAATTTGTATTGGTGGAAGCAGCGCAGCTCGATTTCGATGTCGCGTACTAAAGGCATATATAGTCGATACTTTGCCTCCGCAAATTCCCAATGCAAGCATCACCGCCGGCATTCCACAGGAGTAATGGAACATGGGGACTTCGAGCGCCATGCTTCATTCATCCAGATTCTTTCTGGTGGATTCTTCGTGACAACAGTGAAAGCATACTGCTCCATATTGCACACATCCATATGCCACACATCCATAAGAGATTTGATTTGATATTTGATAGATCTAACAAAGAAATATCTAAATTATAACCAAGAAATTTGAGACAAAGAGATTACAACTGGCTGAAATGAATTAAAAAGAAACTATGGCGAGCCCAGGAAACCATAAAGAAAATGGAATAATAGAACCGAGATGAATAAACTGGGTTTTACTAATAAAACTGAGATGAATAGATTGGGTTTAGACACCGAAAATAGAGTTGTAATAAAAAAAATAGGTGCTATTACTAACACCGTATTAATCCAAAAATTATAAAACCACTTGAAAATGAAGAAAAGACTACATATAATTCATTGAAAAGGGTTTACTTCAAGAAATACAAAATGAAGAGGCAGAAACTTACCTTTCTTGTCTAGCCGGAACTAGGTTTCTTTAGGGTCTTATTTACATCCAATGATCCAATTTGTTGTAATCTTATCTTGTTGTGGAAGACCCTGCATATTGAATTGGACAGACATCAGCTTAAAAGAAAGCAATTAAAAGCAGGTGCACACCTTATCCTGATTAAAAGAAGGTGCAAACCCTATCAATCAAATCTTTTAATAATATGATTAATCCGAAAATTAATCTCATAAAACTATACATTAATGGAAACAAGAATAGAGATCATGTTTGTGTGTTACCATATTTCTTAGAAATTGATCATAAAAATATGCAATATAAATGAATATTTCACACCTCCCAGAAATCCAAAAATGGCACCTACTAGAAAACGAATCAAATCAAAGAGCCAGAGAGAACCTCATAAATAGATTTACACTAGTGGAAGCAGCTCGATGTCGGCCTCACTTAGGAAAGGTATATACAATCGATACTTTGCCTCCGCAAATCCCCGCGCTGCATTCCACAGGAGTAATGGGACTTTTGGTGGATTATTTGTGACAACAGTCAAAGCATACTACTCCATATTGCATGCATCCATAAGATGATTAGATTGATGTGGTGAGTGCCAATGGCCAGATCCTCCTCCCAGCACCGAAGGGCATCATCTTAATTCTATTCACTCTCGTAATGTCAACGTCCTTCTCATTAGTCCAGGAAGCGCTGGGGTCGAAACTCCCCATCCACACACTGTAGAACTCCACGTTGACCTTCGCGGGTATGACGTCATTATAATGATGTCATTATGATGACGTCAACCGCATGATGACGTCAGCGAAAGAGAGACGTCCGCATGATGTCAGTAAGTGAATTGCTGAAGTCAACCCATCGCTGGTACTTGATCTTCGGCGCTGCCTCTGGTTCGGTGCATGCATTTGGATTTGGAGGAGTCTGTGTGTCTACGAATCGGGAGCTGATGTGACAGCTCCCGATCAACCTTCTCAGGCGACCTCTCCCTTCTCCGGCTCATGGTGGACCTCGCGGAAGACGGTGACGGCACTTCCCCTCTCGGCAGACGGCGACGGCAACGGCAGCATGGATCTCATCTCCCTCGCATCGTCCGCCACCTCCCTCCATCGCGCCGCTCTTTCCCATCCGCCGCCCCACCTCCATCAATGATGAATTTTGAAATTTGAATATGAAAAACCGCGAATTGAAATTTGAAATTTTGAATTTTGAATTACTGCAAGTACAACAACCAAGGCCTGGCTATGTTCACCTCGTCCCTCTACGTTGCAGGCCTCGTTGCTTCGCTGTTTGCGTCGTCTATGACGAGGAAATATGGACGCAAGGCCACTATTATCAGCGGAGGTACCAGTTTCATCGTAGGCGCTTCTCTGAACGCCAGTGCAGTGAATTTGCCAATGCTCATTTTTGGGCGCATTATGCTTGGAGTCGGAATTGGCTTCGCAAATCAGGTAGGAATTGCCGGAGTCAAAAGATAGATTTAGGCGTTTGCCTTTAAAATTCAACAGTTCCTGCACTTAGAATGACTTGGGTGGGTAACAAAGCTTTTAGAACGACTTGGGTTTGCAGACTTTTTTAATAGTTTGGATCTGAATCATCCTGACTTGGGGTTTTTTAATAGTTAATTGGATCTGAATTATCCGGACTTGGGTTTTTTATTAGTTAATTGGATCTGAATCATCATGACTTGGGCTGCTTTTTATTAGTTTGGATTGGAAGGACTTGGGTTTGCAGAGTTTTTTACTAGTTTAGTTTGGATTGGAAGGACTTGGGTTTGCAGAGTTTTTTACTAATTTAGTTTGGATTGGAAGGACTTGGGTTTGCAGAGTTTTTTATTAGTTTAGTTTGAATTTGAAGAACTTGGGTTTGCAGAGTTTTTTATTAGTTT
The DNA here is from genome assembly GCA_034641835.2 of Pinus albicaulis. Taxonomy (NCBI): domain Eukaryota; kingdom Viridiplantae; phylum Streptophyta; class Pinopsida; order Pinales; family Pinaceae; genus Pinus; species Pinus albicaulis. The sequence goes on from JAXQQM020071505.1 coordinate 666,430, forward strand.
GAATTTGAATTTGAATGAATGGGTTGACAGATTTTTTTTTGTTTGAATTTGTTTCAAGGCCGTTCCTCTGTACCTGTCAGAGCTGGCTCCTCCAAAACTTCGTGGAGGACTCAACATGTTGTTCCAGTTGGCCACAACACTTGGGATTCCAACATGCCCATGCCCAGCAGCAGATTATGGAGAGAGTTTTGGCATTGTTGTTGCTGCTTTGCTTTCTGCTGGCTTCATCACTAACAATATTATCCTATTTTTTTCAAAAGTTGTTGTTGGCATAGTTTTGGGCCTAAAGTTTGGAGGAGACCAACAATTATCTAAAGGATTCTCAGCATTGTTGGTAGCAGCCATCTGTTTATTTGTGGCTGCATTTGGGTGGTCATGGGGTCCTCCTGAATGGACTGTGCCCAGTGAAATTTTCCCACTAGAAACCCGCTTTGCTGGACAGGCCTTCCTATATCTTTTATGTACCTTCAAGTATGGGATTTTCCTCTTCTTTGCAGGTTGGACCTGTATCATGACTGCCTTTGTATTCTTCCTGCCAGAGACTAAGGGTGTACCCATTGAAGAAATGATTCTTCAATGGAGAAACCACTGGTTTTGGAAGAAAATCGTTCCATGTATTATTGATGAAGAGGTGATCAAGCGCCCATATGTGTGAGTGACTAATTTAATTTGAGAGTTTGTATTTGATGAATGTGTGATTGAAATAAAGAAGACTATTTTAATTTGAGAGTTTTATTGTAATTTCTGATTGAAATAAAGATTAATTTAATTTGAGAATTTGACCTCTCTAATTTTTTTGTAATTTGCAAATTCATTTGAGGATTTATTTCCAGAACATATCTAAACCTCATATATCTAAAATCTCAGCTAAGCAGTTTGTTTCATTTTATATATGGTGAAAATCTGTATTTGCATATTTATTAGACAAAACACTTTGATATTGGTATATGTAGAACATAATTTTTATATATGTATATAATGCATATTCACAGATGCTAATATTCTCTAAGAAAATCACACTGCTAAACCAATATTTTTTAGCAAAAATATGTAAAATAAGTTTAATGACTAGTAAAATAATATATTAATTATTTGTATTTAAAATTTATAAAATTAATCCAAATAAAATCTCTATTATTTTTTTATTATATCGATCATTATATGTTTAAATATTGAAGCTTAATTTTTTTTAAACAAAGGAAAACTCACATCTCAAAAAACAATCAAAAGATTCTCTCTTGTATAATTTTCCAATCTACCATGATAACTTTAGCAAAACTATGTAAAATAATTTTAATGACTAGTGGATTTTGACCTTCAAGATATTAATGGAACAACATTTGGATATGAAAAGCTAGATCCTACCCTTCATGCCAACATTTACTATCAATACTTAATAATCTATCACATTTACTATCAAAACTATTCAATTGTCATTGCTTGAAGATAAAATAAAAAAACCCTGAGATGGGAACCACTCGTCTACCCTCACACTAGTAAAGTGGTCAAATTCAATGATAAGAGTACATTTTAAGCTATTGATATATCTCACTTTTGAATCCATCACATAAAAATATTAATTTCCGACATATTATGAACCTTCAAATATGGTTCATCGTTAGGACATGTGTTTGAATGGAAACTATTTAGGATACAAATCCTATTTTTGGTTGCACATTTGGATAGAATATTCCTATATTCAAAGAAAATTCCTCTAATATCTACCCATCGTAATGTCCAAAAAATGTTCTCTCTACTTCATTGTTGTAGGGCACCAAGGCCTTCACTTTGGACCCCAACTCATCAAGTATCTAGCGAATGGATGTACCTCAATACCATATTCATTAATTATATCCACACCTTTAATGGTTGTAACTCTATCTTAATTCTATTCACTCTCGTAATGTCAACGTCCTTCTCATTAGTCCAGGAAGCGCTGGGGTCGAAACTCCCCATCCGCACACTGTAGAACTCCACGTTGGCCTTCGCGGGGATGACGTCATTATAATGAATTATATATGTACGTGACACAGACCCCTATTTGAATTATATATGTACGTGACATTATGTGGCCCTTACGTGGATCCCTCTTCCATTTTTCATCCCGTTTCTGGCTTCCACTACGTGCTCGAGCTGCACCCTGCCACATCATCCTGCCCTTTTCCCTTAAGATGCATTGAAACCATCGAGGTGACCTAACCTATGTTTGCAGCATAAACACCGACATACCATACCATGTTCTCCCAAGAATAGAATCTCACAAATTTTATACCCAGTACCATAGGATACCACTGGGGAATAAACACTAGGGTAACATCTACCAACTTTATCGTTGGGTGATGTGTCCTTCCCTTGGTAACAACGTCATGCTAATGTCAGCATTAGTCCATCTTATTAAGTATTTCCATGTTGCTCTTACCCTTTATTCTCATAAGATTGGCCATGGTTCCCGCTAGACCCTCTTTTCCTTAGTTAAACACATATATTATGTTATAAAATATTAAAGGGGGTTCTCTACCGAGTTATGTTGAATGCCAAGAAAATGTCCCACTGCACCAAATCATCTCGGAAAAAATGTACTAGCGGGATTTTTTTAGCCTCCCTTCGAAGTCTTTGGGGTAGCAAACCTTCGGGGTTAAGTCTTATAGTTATACAATGCTCAGCCCTCAGAAACCCAAATTCCTCCTTAAGAACTTTGTCACCGCACCTAATCATAGGGTTGAAAACCGTTTAAGCCATTTCATATATGGTACTAAGGTTTCGCCCTCGTACACACATATGAATATGTATATATAATAGTTGTGTAGCTCCTTCAGAGCTATCCCTACTAAGTTGGTCAAGACTTGCACATGGCCATTAAACCATTATATATATATATATATATATATATATATATATATATATCTTATGAGCTTATAATTTAGAATTTAAGGTTTAATAACTAAAACTTTTCGATTAGGCAATCATTTAATTAACATAAATGCTAATTCGGATTGGATATTTATATTATTTTCATCAATCTTCATGTTTTCAGAGTGTAAAAGTGGAGGAATCAGCTCTCAAGACCATTTTCACTAGCGAGACCTAGTTTGGAAAATTGGAGTTTGAAAACTTCGAGGAGAGTTTTGAGGTATCAAACAATGTTTTTTTGGGTTAAAACATTCGCGCTTATACACTTCACATTTTTTCTATATTTTACACACAACGACCATTCCAACGGCACAAGGATCGTGTCAATCAGATTCCATGCAAAAGTTATGCAACTTATAAGTTGACCTTCATATTTCACCACCATAATTCGATAGGATGCCACATCAACCCCAATATTCATGGAAAAGGTGTTAACCAGGTGACTTTGACAAAGAATACTCTAGAAGAGTCAATATTATAACCATGGTTAGGAGTTGAGGCAGTCAAACCTAACCATTATTATGTTATCAGGCTATGTTATAATTATGACATTAGGAGGAAAATGGGTTCCATATTTTGAGTCCATAGCTGGGAAAATATAGCCGAAATGGATAGGAGACATAGCACACAGAGAGGATTTTTGCATTGTAGTATCCAATAGGCCATAGGTCATACTTCTTTGTCCCTGTATAGATTTTCTATTTAGAGAAAGAGAGCATAGCGGTCTCACCTTCTAGCTGGATTTTTCTCCCAAAATGGTTTTTAAAGTCATATCTTGTGTCAAATATGTGTGTGAGATTTTATATTGTTATCCTCTATTTTCTGCATAGTTTTTAATTTGCATGCATGCACTATTAACAATATTATGTAGATCCATAAATATAAAAAGAAAAAGAACTCTAATTGTGTATAATTTTAGATTTTAAATACATTTTTATCAAAATTGTTGTGACAAACTATCCAGTGGAATATCCACGGCAGTTTACAGATCATATTGGTATCAGAGCAAGTTTCTTTAGGTATATTCTAAATATTTTCAAGGGATCCGGATCATTTTGGCCAAAAGTTGGTAAACTAATCATGACCGACCAATATGTGAATAACCCTCGTGATGTTGTAGAGGAGAGGTTTTTGCAGTTGGAAAAACAAGTCACGGATATAAATCAAATGTGAATATCCTTATGGCGGCTCTGAGAAATAATATTTGAATACTTGGAGAATATGGGGGTGAAAATGTAGAGGGAAAATCATAAGGGGGAGTGGGAGATTGGGAAGAAACAGAGAAACATCTAAAGAAATAACCTGAAAAATATCAACCCAGTTCGAGTGTTGTGAATCAATCATAGCCCTTTTTTAAAATGGAAGCAAATGTAAATATCAAGTTGTACCACAGTGAGATTGAGACTTTGAAGCTAAATCACTAGTTGCGGTAACTTGTAGTGTATTTCAATGTCCATCAAATTGAGGAAGAACTAGAATATTTTCATTTGTGTGATTGAAATTAGAGGGTCATGCCTTGACTTTGTGGGAAATCCACATGGAGACCTTAAGTTTGGGAGGATAATCTCTAGTGACTAAGTGGGAGGACTTCAAAACCCTCGTAAGTCACAATTTTACCCTATTACTTATGTAGGGGACCAGTTGATATAGTGGCACTACTTCAGGAAAAATTCGGGGGAAAATGTACAATAATATACCACCGAGTTCAGAAAGATGGACATAATGTTGGGTATCTCCCCAAAGAACCCAAATGTATTTCTCAAGTATTTTGGGGGTCTACACCACCATCATTGGGAGCAAGTAATGTTGTTCAAGCCCAAATCGGTGGTCAAGGCTTTTGTACAAGCACAATAATTGGAGAAGATAGACCTAAATAAAGTGAAATTAAGAGGATCAAAGAAAAAGGAGCAACATGACGCTTCTAAGGAGGGGAGGAAGAATAAGAAATGGGGAAATATAAAAAGGTAGTAGCCACTAAACACCAATACAAAGATCACAATAAAAACTACAACATTGATAACCATATAGAGGAGAAGTGTTGGAAGTTGCATCTAGAGCTTAACATGAAGAAAAAAAATAAAGACAATATGAAGAAGATTGGCATCGCCATTGATTCGAGCAACCAAGTTGAAATTTGCTCAGATGTGGATGAGAAGATTGTCTATATGTCAATGCAGAAGGAGGTGAATCTTAGTAGCCTTCAGCAATAGGAAGAGAAAGAAATGGAAAACTCTTCCATATAAAGATACAGGTCAAGAAGAACAAGATTGTTGCTATGTTTGACTTAGGATCACAAGTGAATCTCATTACAGCAAATTTGGTCAAGAAATTGGGATTGGAATTTAATGATCATCCAAGCCCATATCCACTAGGATGGGTAAATAAGGATGAAAAGATAAAGGTAATTAGATTTTTCATTAATATTAATTTTATTAATGAATTATAACTAGATGTGGTTCCCCTTGATGTATTTGGAGTCGTCTTTGGGAGTCCCTACATGTACATGCATGATGTAATATTCATGCAAAGAGCCAACTAGTATTGGCTCATCAAGGATGGAAAATAATTCACTATCAATGTGCACAAGGGAAAGTCAAAAATATCATTGGTAAGTGCCAACCAAGCCAAGAAAATGATTAGTTCCAACAAGAAGTATTTTTTCTTATTTTCAAGGGGAAATTAGTATGTGTAACACTCAGTAAGAGGAAAGGAATCCTTGGAGGCATGTACTAAGAAACAAAAACAACAACTAGAAGACTTGTTATAGGCATACATGGATGTGTTCTGAGAGACTAAATGGTTACCACCTAAGAGGGAAGTGGAGCACAAGATCCAAATATTGTTGGACTTTACATTGCCAAACATTGGGTTGTACAAGCAGTCTATTATAAAAGCTAGTAAGGTGAAGAAATAATTGCAACAATTTCTAGAAAAAGGTGTCATTAGATCAATCACATCTTCATGTGGGTAACCCATCATCATTGTTCCAAAGAAGGATAGGACTTGGAAGAAGTGTATAAATTATAGGGTGTTGAACAAAATCATGCTTAGGAACACGTACCCCCTACCCAATTAGATGATCATATGGATCAGTTGCAGCAAGAAAAGTACTTAACCAAGTTGGACTTAAATTATAAATATCACTGGGCTCAAGCCAAAGAAGAAGATACCTAGAATATTGCCTTCAAAAATAGGCAAGGTTTGTATGAGTGGTTATTCATGCCATTTGGCCTATGCAATGCACTAGCCATGTTTATGAGATTAATGAATGATGTATTATTCCCTTTTATAGATTCATTTCTTATTGTCTATTTGGATGATATAGTAGTATACAATGTTAATATCGAGGATCACATCTCACATTTTACGTGAATGTTAAAGACATTAAAGAAGCACCAACTGATAGAAAATATCAAGAAGTATGAGTTTATAGAGAAACATTTGGTGTATATGAGTTATGTGTTAGGTGGAGGAGACTCGAAGATAGATCTTTCCAAGATGGAGGCAATCATGAAATGACCAGTGCCTACTAATTTTTTTGAGATCAGGATTTTCATTGTGGAAACTGGGTACTTGGGGAAATCCATAATATTGTTTTCAGCAGTATCAACACTACTCCACACCATAATAGCAGGTGGAAATATTTTCCAGTGGGGAAAGGGTTAGCAAAGGGATTTTAAGGAGTTAAAAAATAAGATCCACCCAAAACTAGTTATGGAATTAGAAAACTTACAACAATCCTTTGAAGTGGAGACAAATGTAAGTGGGTATGATATTGGATAAGTCTTGATGCATGGAGGAAGTATTGAATGCTAACATTCTGAAGTATTTCATGGGGAGGTTCTTAACTACCCTACCTATTAAAAGGATCTTTATGCCCTAGTGTAAGATATGAAGAAGTGGAAAAATTTATGATAGGAAAGGAGACAGTAATACACACAAATTACCAACCACTACAATACCTACAAGCGTAGTTTAAGCTACAACAAACCAAGCATTACAAGTGGATGGGATTTCTACAATAGTACCATTTGGTGATCAAGTACAAGAAGGGTTGCAAAAACAAGTTTCCTAACATGCTCTCAAGGCCACCCACTTCAAATATAACAACTTTGAGGACTCTTATGCACATGAAGTTATTCACCCATTATGCATACATAGAGGCATATTCAGAGAATGAGGATTTCAAGGAGGTATTTTAGCAGTTGCAGAGTCAGAGTCATGTGCACGATGGAAACAACATCATTGACTACCATCTCTAGGATGGGTTACTCTATCATTTGGATAAGCTATGTGTTCTTAAAGGTGATTGATCACATCTGATAAGAGAAGATCACACCTCCAAGGTTGCAGTGAACTTTGGTGTAGAGAATATTGTATCCAAATTGCAAAGGTATGTGTATCGGCCCAAGATGTAAGAGTGGGTGGCTAGGTTCATAAGAGGATTCATGCTTTATTCTACAAATAAGCCTAGAAATAGGAAATAGGGTCTATATCGTCCCTTACTTGTACCCACTTGATCTTGGGAAAGAATTTCCATGGATTTTGTGGGAGTTTTATCAACAACCAAGAAGGCACATGACTACCTATTTGTCATGTCTCCAATTTTTTTTTTCATGTAATTATCGGTGTGATTGATCACCAAATTTCTCTTTAACATCTTGTCCCAATACTATCTCTGTTATGGTTATAGTGAACTTATCACATTTAAATCCTTAGTTAAAATTAAAAATGGTTAAGATATACCACGTATACATTAACCTATCCCTTATCTCTACCATACCCTTCATATAATTTTTAATAATGTAAACTTCTAACATTATTTTTTTTCATCCTAATATACCCCTCTAACCCTCTTACCTAGGGTCTCATTGAAATCATATTCCATATCCTATACTAATATAGACATTCATATATTAATCTAGATAGGACCTACACACATTAATACACTTAATGCAATATTTTTTTGGCTCCCACAAGGTAATTAAGAAGGTTTCTATGCTGCTACTATAGTTTCATTTCGAATTTATTGAAAGTACCCCACTTGATGACTTGCCCATCTCTCTGGTCTCCATGTGGCAATGGCCACATGTCCTCACATGGCCCTCACACTCATTTCGAGATCCCAAATGGACGATGGAGATTAAACTAAGATGGATCTATCGTTCTTATGCGTTTTGAAAACCCTAAGGGGTTTACCCTACCTGTCTTTGCCTCATTTCAACATTTCCATTGTGTGTTTGGAAACTGTCTATCTTGTAGGAGTTATGCCTCCATAGCTCGAATTTAAAATGTGTTTTCCAGAGGCCCTGCTAGTTACTTATCCCTTGTTATCATGAGGATTGAGGTTTAAACCTGATACTATATCGAGCCTTATGGCCATGCCATCATAGGTAAGCTTATTTATGCATTTTACTTGGTTGTTATTACCCTTATAATGTTTTAATTGCTAATGAGATTTGGTTGATTTTGCAGGGAGAATGCACAACCATTTCGATTGGTTACTTGACCTCCCTTCAGGTAAATTTTCACTATCCCTACCTCTATTTTAATCATTGTTTTTTGTTTATCTTTAACTCTCTAAATATGCGTTTCTTGTGTTTTGCAGAGAGGCATCCTTTGTCTTCCATATGAGGACATAGATTAATTGCTTCCTCCTTTCAGTGTTGTGACATCACTCCTTCAACCCAACCAGCAGCCCTTCGGCCCTTATACGTCGCAAGAGAGGTAAGTTTCCCTCGGAATTGCCTCTTAGGTTCAGTGGTTTCTCTCTGGTTCACCTTGAAATTTCTAGGTTTTGTAATATAAGTAATGTCGTTTTTAATTTTGGCTTTTGGTTGCCTACCCTACCTAAAATGTTATGGTTTTCATTTCGCATTTCATTTTATGACTGCTATGTTCTATTTGCAAGTCCTCTTTCCAGCAATTATCCTTTTGAAATTGTTTTGTGCTATTTGCAAGTACTCTGTCCAGCGTTTATCTTTTTTTTTTATTGAATGAGGTGTTTACTCTTCTGCCCTTCCCGATTTTGTATTGACAATATAGCATTGGGGTTTTTAATTTGAGTTCGTAATTTTTCCTTTAATATTTCTCTGTATATTGGGCCATGCTACAATGATTGAATTCGAATTGTGGGTATAAGAAAACCCTTCCCTGCAAAACCCCTCAATATTATTTGAGTTTTTGGGTTGCATTATGCTATTAACATGACTTGGGTTGGCATGACTATGTATCAAATGGGTCAGCGTGACTCTGTAAATTAATTTGGGTCAGTGTGACCTTGTATCAAATGGGTTAGCATGACACTGTAGCTTAACTAAGGTCCGCATGGAGTCCAGACCTCTGTTCATGAGAGTGTTATTTTATTCAATCGTTTGCTTTCATGCCAGTATATGACTACTCTACTTAGTGGGGATCAGGGTTTTACTTTGTAATGCTAGTTCTGTGGGCAACCACAGTAACTCTCTGCGATGCACATGGACCCCTATTTGTATGACAGAGATAACTTGTATTTTTCAGAATTTATTATTGTTGCCTTATAGTTAAGTTTATGTTGTGTTTATCTTGGAACTCTTTTGTTTTCTGATATGGTAGCATACTACCCAGAGCATATGATTACTTTGTTATATGTATTGAAAAGGTTGAATGGAACTCTTTTAGGATTGCGTGAGGCCTATCCTTTGTTCTTCAATTTGATTCTTTAGGTTCTCATTTGGCTCTTACGCATTAATAACCCAGATTTTGAGTTTACCCATAATATTTCTGAGTTGTGTATGTAATTATTTATTACTCAAAATATTGAGTGTATCCGGTTATACTTCACCAGGACTGTGATTCTTCACTTTATTAATCATAGCATTCATAATTTTATTTATATTCAGGATATTTCTCTTATACTTCTTCATATAGTTATATAGCAATTTTATTTTCTTTCTTTGATTTCCTTCTGTTCGTGATTTTTAAAACATAAGGATTATACTTCTATGAGCTATTACTCTGTTATATTTATTTATAAATTCCTATTGCAACCATGGGTTTCTCTCACTTTCACTGTTCATAATAGTTGCGTTGGCACTTCTGGTTTTTCCTTTTTCCTTTACGCTGCTTATGAAAGATGCATAACCTATGTTGGGGTTCTGCCCCTTAAGGTAACACACAATCTCTTATCGTAGACCTGATCTCATGTTAAGGTTTGGCACAGTTCTTTTTAATTATCAGTCAACTCCACTTTTTACTTACTACTGTGAATAAATTTTGATTGTATAATATCTTATCTTCGATATTGTTTTCAATTCATAATCTGAGTTTTAATATGGGTTAATATCACCCAGGTTACCTCTTTTTCTTAGATCCAGACTAGTGATAAAGAAGCTAGCATCCCCTCCTCTTCAGATTAAGTCCAATTTATTAAATTATTATCTAGTCCATATTTATTAATTTCCGATGTACATATTGAAAAACAATATTACTTACAACATTCTAAATCTGTATGTGTGAGTGGAAAAATCAAAGATGAGACAGTATACTTAAGTAAGTCATCCTCATGTCTTGGACAGTATAATACTTTTTATTAGTCAATTGGATTGTTCTCTAATTCTCACATACTCTTTTGCAGGTATGCTCTTGTAATTTTTTGTTGATTTGCATGACACAATTGCTTCCTTTCCCGCCCATGCTTACCATTTATACTTTCTTTCTCAAGTCGATAGCCTGTAGTTCCATCAAGGTTTTGCTTCTGGCACATAGCTTAGTCCAATGTTGCTAGATTTTATGTCTTAAGGCCATGCTTGGTCTTTGACGATAAATTTCATGGATGTAAAATTTCTCATTTTTCAATTTGTCACATGTATATATGACAGTGAGATTCTCAAGGATATTTGAGAATTATTGTACCTACATAGTTTATCTATTTTATATTTGGAATTTTGAGTTATCATATTCATGTAACTGCTTCTAATTTTTAGAGATGTAATGCCTCTCCCAGTTAGACATTATTTAATACACAATATGTAATTTCCAGAATGCTCTTGTTTGTAATGTTGTCTTACTTAGTGCTTTACTAATAACTGTTGCATGTATCAATATTTTACACCTAAATGTATTTGTAATTTCTTGTACTTGTTGGCTGAATTGCTTTACTGTAATTCATCTATGCATATATACATGGTATTTTTTATCATAATATAACCCCCTTGGGTTTATAATTTCACAGTCTCTGATTAGATCTGCCTTCAGTAACTTAGTTTGTGTAAGAAAGATTGTATCTTCATTATATTTAATTACAATGTGGACATTATACAATACACATTACTAATTATTGAATATTTTATTAACTATTTACATACCATTAGTACATATCAATACTTCAACCTTTAGCCTAATAAGGTATATAACATAAACATATATAAACTATTAGCATACTACAATTTCATAATTTCAAGGTAGAATTTTGCCTATTACTTTAGACCAAAATTATTATCTAGCCATTTCTAACAAAATAAGAAGTTTAATATAAAACCTCGACACATAACATACCAATTTGTAAAGACAAATTTTCCTCCCAACCACGAGCTTCTCCTCAGAGCTCTCCCCCGAGCAGAGATCAATATTCGCCAATGTTGGCAACCTCTTGTCACGCTAGTGATGGCACTTTTAAGCCCACTTTCCCTCAACAAGTTTCCATAACGGCGTCCCATTATTATGGGTTGTTGTTTCCCATAGCCTAGGCTTTTATTTTGTCTTTTCCACAAAATATTACTTTAAAACTCATTTTTCCTCAGCACAGTTTTTCTTACCTCTTCCCAATAACTTTCCTCTTTATTGGGGATTTTTATTAGATATTTTTCTCCCATATAATTTAATTATTTTTTTATTTTTCTCTAAGGATTTTATGGAGAATTTTGGGAAAGTTTGAAATTCTATCCCATCCTCATGGATAAGAATTTCTTGATCTCAGTTACTGTGTCTTTACGACATTTCCATTTCTTTCATAAATAATTATTAACTTAAAATAATTATGTCAACAACATAATTGTTCCATAGGTCCACCTAGACCTTGGTCTTATTTGCATAATATAAAAGCTGTAAATCAGAGGTATTACACTATTCGTGGTAGTTGATAGGTTCAGCAAGATGTCCATCAATGGGGGGAAAGAAAAAACCTTGTTCTTTGGACAAGTTTGGGTGCCCTTTGAGATACCAAGGAGAATCATTTTGGACGGGGAAAAAATTTCTCAATGCATTTTGGACTACATTATGGGAGAAGATGGACACAAATTTGAAGAGACCTATAACATTCCATCCACAGCTAGATGGGCATACAGAAGTAGTCAATAATACTTTGGTGCAACTTTTGAGGGGATACAACCAAAATCATCTGAAGACCTAAGATGAAAATCTAGTATATATACAACATTCTTATAATAGAGCAGTCCACACTTCTACAGGAAAGTCCCCATTTGAAACTTGTTTTGGATATATCCCACCTTCACCTTTGGATATTGCATATGGGCAACAAGGAGGAGTGAGGGAAGTGTTGAGATTTTGTATAGTTGGTGTAGCATCGGGTGTGATCTAACCCTGAAATTTTGTGGAGGGGATAGGACACACTTGATCTCCAAAACCCATAAAGTGTTTTGTGAAATTTCAGTTGGTGTTCAAGTTATTCAAATAATTAATTATTTTAATGGATTTCCTAATTCTAAACTTAGGAAAATTAAATAAATAAAGTGAATTAATTAACACATGTGTTGAAATGTTCTAAAAGACACAGATCAAGAAATATTTTAATATCAGTGGTTGATGAATGTTTTAATCTCATTCGTTGATGAGATGAATGAAAAAGTATAAGAGAAAGGATTGAGGATCAGTTGGAGGAGACACACTCTGGCAGAGCACTAAAGCTAAGCTGGAATTCTAGGGTGTGGTTTTCTAATAATTTTAGAAGTGTTTCAGTTGCAGAGAGGGGTAGTATTGGCGAGGGGTATGGTCTAGTCCTAGGCCAAGAGTACAATGAGGGCAGAGAAGAAGCAGACCGAGGCAACACAGATGCAGCAGCTATGCAGCTCAGTCGAGAGCCCAGCAAGGGCAGCGCAGAGGCATCATGAGCTACGCAGGGCTGACGCAGGCCTAGAAAGGGAAATACAGTGGCATTCTAAGGCTAGCAGGGCTAACGCTGGGGATTCAGGGGCAACGCTGAGGGTTTCTAGGGCCAAATTCAGGTTGAATTATGTAAATCTCATTTGAGGGTGTGGATAAGTAAGATATTTGGCACTAGAACATCAGGTTAGTTGCAGATTTGATTTATTTTATTCTCTATCCAGTTTTTCAGATATGGAACCCAATTTTACTGTACACATAATCTACTTAATGAAACAACCCTCATATCTGTTGCATCGGTTTTCCCACTTTGGATTTTTCCTGGGACTTATGTCCAAAAATAAATGTGTCACTTTATTGTATGAGCGTATTATTCAGTAAATGATTTGCATGTGTAGGTTGTAGTTGTGTATATTTTGATATTTTCTGAATCTAATTTCTGAAAATAACTTGTATTAATCTAAATCAAGTAGGAGAAATAAACCAAGATACTGCAGTAGAATTTCCACATGGTATCATAGCGATAGTAGATCAAGTTGAATGTCCAGCAATCAGCTGAAGAAATATTTTTCTGCATGGTGGCAGAAGAACCAACATATCCAGAAAGGGCATCCTGACAGCACGAGGACGCAAATCCAAAAGAGGACAATGCAAAAGCTGCAGAAGGCCATTTGGCTTACGCAGACCCTTCTCAGGGTAGCGTAAGGACTGCATCACCCAGTCTAGGGTTACGCAGTCCACTTTTGAGCAGCATTGAGGCTGCGCTAGGCCAGTTAGTGAGACGCAGTCTAGTCATTTCTCCAGTTGTAGAAGAGTTTTACCAAGATCCAGAATCGGTGCTTCAAATCTTTAGTAGTGCTAGTGGGGTGGAGATTCTGCAAGTGCATAATTGTGCCTAGCTAAGTCAAAAAAGGTGGGACGAAGACAGTTACTCAGCAGATCTTAGCCAAACAAATCTGAAATTAAATCAGTAGGATCAAAAAGTGTTGTCCATTTATGTTTCGGTGAAAGATTTTCAGGAGATAAATCAGTCTTCAGCAGAAGAAATTACTATAGGGCTTATAGGCACCAAGAAACCCAAATTTAGAGGGAGAATAAGTACTGTTTTTGTCAGATCTGAGCAAGATGGCTTGATATGGATTGAGGGATCAAGATAGATTGGACGAAATGTACAACTATGTTATCTGGAGGGCCAGAATCCTTTCAGTTTTGGATGAGTATGGTCTCAAAGATCATGTAGAGAAGGTTCTTGATGTACCAACCAATGCAAATCCTCTCAAGAAGTATGAATAAAATCAAGCGTGGACGAAGTGTTTGATCATAAATGGAGTCAAGGACCACATTATACCTCATATTGTTGGGAAGACTATAGCAAATGATATGTGGGTAGGTTTGGAAACAATGTACCAAGGAGGCTCCATACAAAGAATAATGCTTCTGGAGAACCAGATGCAGTTATTCCAAATGATGAAGGGTGAAGAGATAGATCCATTCCTCTTCAGGCTTCAAGCCATCCAAGATCAGCTGGTTGGTATTGGTGCTACTTCAGATGAGGGACTCTTAGTGAGGACTGCTCTAAATGCAGTCTCGAAAGATTGGGAAATGTTTGTTCAGAGAATTCTGGGAAGGGCAACATTACCATCTTGGGCTGACATGTGGGCTATCCTCTGCCAAGAGGAGATCAGGAGGGTCACCCAGTGGCAGAATATCATTGGAGGAAGTATAAAGGCCAAAGTCAAAGAGGAGGAGGAGGATGTTTCCCTTGCATCAAGGGAAAAGAAACATCAAGGGAAGAAGAAGAAGGACCTTTCCAAGGTCTGGTGCTTTAACTGTGGTGATCTTGGACATTTCGCCACCAATTTTTCTAAGAAGAAGGACAAAGGATCTTTTGATTCCAAGGCTGCAGCAACAAAGGAAGATGGCTCTGATGATGATGCAACCATGGGTGCTCACGTGCCTCGAGAGAAGAGGTGGGGTGACATGAATCTGTAGAGCATATACAGACAGTGGCGAGATCCTTGAGTCAGCCCTACTCTTGGATCACATATGAGCTACAGGAGCCTTAAGACAATAGCAGGATGAGTCGGGAGATGGTTGCAAGAGGGCACATTGAAGTGGAAGATGGATCTGAAGATCTGAAGAAGGAGCATCGTAATGCAGAGGCAACAATAGTGGTGAGGCATCAGTGCAGAGGGGCTGATGGGACTTCAGCAGCGCAAAGAAGTTGTGCTCACGTAGTGTAGTGTTGCAGCATGACATTTTCTCCAGGAGGACAACGTAAATCAACATCCAAGGAGCTTTAGTGGTGGAGGAAAAATTGACTTATCTGTCAAATAGTTGGGCAGAGTTCCTTCAGTTCCTTACTTCTCAGCAACTGAATTGCAGTGCAGCAGTTAGCAGTGGCAGTGCTACGGGCAGCATGATGCAGCAATTTGAGAGGGAGCTGTAGTACAGATGTGGCAGTGTCAGTGGAAGTGGCATGGGAAATAGTATAGAGAGAAGCATTACATTGGATGGAGGGCAGTAGGCCAAGCATCAGCAGCACATAATCCAACTTCAAGATCTCATAGTGCATGGTGTGGATGCATTGTTAGAGTACACTTGCTAGAGCACACTCCGTGCGAAGAGGGAGTATTGAGATTTTGTATATTTGGTGTAGCATCGGGTGTGCTCTAACCCTGAAATTTTGTGGAGGGGCTAGGACACACTTGATCTCCAAAACCTAGAAAGTGTTTTGTGAAATTTCAGTTGGTGTTCAATTTATTCAAATAATTAATTGTTTTAATGGATTTCCTAAGTCTAAACTTAGGAAAATTAAATAATTAAAGTGAATTAATTAACACATGTGCTAAAATGTTCTAAAATACATGGATCAAAAAGTATTTTAATCTACGTCATTGATGAATGTTTTAATCTCAGTCGTTGATGAGATGAATTAAAAAGTATAAGAGAAAGGCTTGAGGGTCAACTGGAGGAGACACACAGTTACAAAGCTGAGGAATAGATCTGGAATTCTAGGGAAGGTTTGCTAATAATTTCTAGAGGAATTTCCTGCAATGAGGGGTAGTTTTGGCTAAGGGGATGATCTGATCCTAGAGCCAAGAGTCAATAAGAGGCGGAGGAACAACAACAAGGACAACATAGAGAAGTGGAGCAACAGCTACGCAGGTGTTGCGCAGCCGCTACGCAGAACAATGCAGAGGCTCAAAGGGGCCGTAGAAGTTACGCAGAGGGTCTCCAGGGCCAACATAAGGCTCGTGTCACCCTTCCAGGGGTTACGCAGTCCCTCTCTAGGTAGCGCAGTGGCATTCTATATATTTGGCACTAGAACATCAATTTAGTTGCAGATTTGATTTCTTTTATTCTCTGTCGGGTTTTCCAGATTTGGAACCTAGATTTACTGTACTCGGAATCTACTTAATAAAACAACCCTCATATCTGCTGCACCGATTTTCCTGCTTTGGGTTTTTCCAGGGACTTATGTCCAAAAATCCATGTGTCACTTTGTTGTATGAGCGTATTATTCAGTAAATGATATGAATGTGTAGGCTATAGTTGTGTTTATTTCGGTATTTTCTTAATCTAATTTCTGAAAATAACTAGTATTAATCTAAATCAAGTAGGAAAAATAAACCAAGATACTGCAGTAGAATTTCCACAGGAAGATCTTACAGGAGATGTTTTGAGGGCTGAAAAATTTATAGAGAAGATCTGGAAGATCCATATATAGGTGCAAGAAACACTGAAGAAGTTGTAGAAGAAGTATAAGGCCATGCATGATCAACACAAAATATAAAATCAATTCAAGGTGGGATAGAGAGTATGGTTATTGTTGAACAAGGAGAACCTACAGAGGCCTTGTAATAAAATCAAGGCTCTGAGGTATGGTCCCTTTGAGATACTAGAAAAGGTGGTTCATAATTCCTATCGACTCATTTTACAACCACATATGCGCATTTACTCATTTGTGAATGTAGAGAATGTGAAACTCTATTAGCCTTCCATATTAGATCAGGAAGAGGAACAAGTCCTACCTTCTGTGGAGGATTTGGCACCAGATGCTCAGGAAAAGTTGATAAAAGATACAATTTTTAGAAGATCTCTAGAACTACAAGACAAGGGTAGCATGAAATTTGGCAGATTGAGTTGAAGGGGCAACTTCCAAGAAAAGCTAAATGGTACACTAGAGAGAAGGTGAAGGAAAAATTTCCTCACCTCATTTAGTAGAAGATTTTGGGGACCAAAATCCTCCAAAAATTGGTAGGTGTGATCTATATTGGATAATTATATTGTTTTTCATCCATCTTGATTCTTTTGGAGTGGAAAAAGTGGAGGAATCGACTCACGAGACCATTTTTACCAGTGGGACCAAGTTTGGCAAAACGAGATCTGAAACCTTCCGGGAGTGTTTTGAGGCATCAAACATTTTTTTTGGGGGGTAAAAATTTTCTTCCTTGGTGGCACACCATTTCATTTTTTTCTACACAAAAATACATTCTCAATGGTGCAAGAAGTGCATCAATTAGAGTATGTATGCAAAATTTATGCCACTCAAAACTTGACGTTCCTCTTTTCACACCTATATTTCAAGAGGGTGTCACGTTAGCTCCCATTATTCATGGAAAATTGGCTAGACACATGATTATGATGTAAAAGACTCTAGAAGAGGCTATATTGTAACTCTAGTTAAGAGTTGATGTAGTCAAAATTAACAGCTAGTGGTCTATCAGGTTGTGTTATAACTGGTCCACTTGGAGGAAGAAGCATTTACATTATTTTTGGTTTTCTCCCGAAAGGGTTTCCCAGAGAGCATATCTTGTGTCTTAAGTTTGTGTGTGAGTTTATTTTGTTGTTATCTACTTTTTTTCATAGTTTCCATTCGCGTGCATACACTAATTATAGTTAAATATACAAATCTAGAATTTTAATAAAACTATAATAGTGTAAAATTTCAGTATTTTAATATATTATTATCATATATGTTGTGACGAATTGTCCAATGGAATATCCATGGAACTTTATGGATTACTTCCTTCTTCACCCTCACCTAGCCCCTCCAGATAAAATTTGGTCCAAATTGGCTCTCCATCGCCTTACGCCATCTTTGTTAGTGATGGGCATGGTTCTCTGGCTTTCAAGTGACTAGGCGCTCCAATTCAATCCACTAGCACTCAACTTGCTAGTAAGAAGACTACTCCTCCATGACCCAACCCCTTCTACTACTATATTAAGGAGTAACTTCTAGAATAGGGCCCTTCAAGTACCAAAAACATTGATGCAGTTAGTCCAAGCAACAAGAAACCAACTCCCACAAGCTCGTGAGGCGCTCACCTAGCATGAGCAAGTCCACCATTTTACATTTAATTCTTATGTATTCTATTCTTTTCACAATGTCCAATGTTCGATCAGTCATATTTGTAGTCTCCTCTATAAACTCTTAGATTAGCTCATTTCGGTTTTGCCTATTTTCGACAACGTATTGGCACCAGACTTTCTTTCTTCTAGTAGATTATATGGTTTCCCCTTCTTAAGGCAGATGGTCTCCCTTTCACTTCTCTTTGTGGAGCCTCAGGGCCATGAATCCCCATGTATATCTACTTGTATCTCATGTATTAATTTTTTGTTAATAAAATGTAATTCCTTTGCCAACAAAAACAATTATATATCATTTCATGCTTATTTTAATTTAGCTCATATGTTGCTTTTTAATTATATATGCACTTGTTCAAATTTAAATGCAATGCAGGTTAAGGAATGTGGAGGAGCATTTATGAAACCCCTTAATGTCTTTGTGTGAGATATATGTGGGGTGTTATAGCAAAGGTAGAGGCGATGGCGTAGAGGGTGAGTTACCTTCTTTCATAAGATTATTAATAGTTTATTTCATTATTTGTTTAATATTTTACAAAATAAATTTCATTGTTTGTTAAAAAATCTCATGAGATTTTAGGTGTCCTTTTAGGATTTTTCATTTAAAAAAAAACAAAACAAAACAAAAAGCAGAAACAAAAAATTTGTGTATATATATATATATTTAATATTTTTTGGTTTGGTTTTTAATTGGATTAATAGGTGGATAAATTAAGGTAGGTTCTATCAATGCATATTGTGAGTTTAGGGATGATGCAAATTCCAAAATATAATTGGTGAAGGTGAATGCTACAGAAGAGGAAGTACAAATGGTTTTATGTCTCCTCATTTAAAGTAGAGACATATTTTTTTCTATGTGGTTCATGAACCCCAGATATCAGTGACACCTACATCCACGGAATATTTGTACCATGCAGATCCACCCAAAGGGATCACTTCTTGTCAACTTAACCACAAAGCTTGATCCCTAGAGTGCCAAGAGAATTTATCATGTGACCTCTAAATAGAAAAGGTGCTTTAACAATCAAGACTAGACCAATTGAGCTAACCCTCGGGGATGAAGTAGAGACATATTATATTATTTGTCATTTTTTATCAATTGAATGCAATGAAATGTACGTAAAGGATGATGGTGGAGAAATGTTGATGACACTATTGAAATATACTCATGTTAATGATATATGGAATAATGCTAGCATATGCAGTGGTAGAGGTAGATAGTGAGTTCTACCTCTAGCCCATGTTATGGGTTTATAATTGATATAGAATCCACATGTATAATGGGCAAGGAGAACACCAAGGATTAGGAGGTATGCATGACTCCATGTCGGTTGCACTTAACCCATTGGTTGTACATCATTATATCATGTGTTGTAGAAAAAACTGTTGAGTTCTTTTTTGGTGCAAAATACATGCAAACTCCATTATGAAATATTTTTCTTCAATTATAATGATGCTGCTCCCTCCATAACTATCTTAGGTTTGTGATTTTTAGTCTTTCTAACAGCCCCTGGTTGATTTCCTATGTAAATAAATAAAAATAATAACCAATGTCATGGGACACATATTCCAAGTTTATTGTTGGGAAAAACATATTGATGGGGATCACTGGTGATTAATAAATGGATATGGAAATTGGAAAAGGAAAAGAGCCATTTATTGGCATTAATTTATGAAAATAATGGAAAATAGGAGAAAAGGGAGATGAAAGGTCACAGATTTGCATGAGGAGGAATTTGAAGGAAATTGAGGAAAAATGAAGAAAATAGAGGCCTCAAGGATAAAAAGGCTTATGGGGATCAATTCTCAACCTTTTATCAGTTTTAACTTGGAGCTCTCTTCTAGTCCTTCTCTCTCTCTTATACTCTTGCACACTTAGAGAAACCTTGGAGCATTTGTGTAGCATGCTTGGAGGAATCTATTTTTCATTGGATTTGGAGAAAAAAGGCAAAGGAAAGGGGGAAAGCACAAGGGAACATGTGGATCAATAACTACAATTGGAATGCTTTGCAGGTAACAGGTTGCATGTGTGATTTCTTTACCGATTTATGGATGCATGTTATATGGATGTGATTATCTAGTTATGTGTTGTCATTGGCATAGAGGATTGCTTAGATTGATAGTGGTTTTTAGCCTAGCCTGTCATTTACTAGATATATGTGGTTTTGTGGGTTTTTCCAGTTGTTGTTTGATGATTTATGCTTGTAATTCCTTATGGTTTTAGGTTGGAAAAAATGATCTGGAAGCCCTGGAACAACTTGGGTTGAGCTACTAGTCTCAGAGCCTAGGTTGGAAAAACACGTTTGAGCCATTGGTGGGTTGAGTTACTAGTACTGGATCCAGGTTGTACAAATTCTCTGGAGCCTTGGAAGGATATGGGTTGATTTACTAGTTCCTAAAGCCCTTGACAGCTTAGGTAGAGACCGATATGGTTGGTGTTAGTGAGGTCTGACCGTGAGGTGGAATCACTGGTTGAGGGTTGAGGTGGTTTGGCCTTTGGAAACCCTGGTTTGGTTTTTTTTGGTTTATTCCATGAGATCCAACATTCACGCCTGGAATATGGCATGGGGGTGATTAGATGAAGGAGAGATTTGGTTCAACCCAATCTATGGTCGGGTGGTACGTGGAAGTCCCTAACTTGGTTAGTATTTTCCTATGTTAATAAGAGCTACTCTTCTATTGTGATTCATGTATATTTTTTTTCAATTTTTTGGTGATATTATGCTGAGTTACCATGGTTTATATACTAGTTATTTCTTGGTTATATGTTGTTTATATTATGTGTATATTCTATGGTTATTTTCATGAAATGTTTAACTATTGATGAGTGATGAATGTATGGACTAATTAGTGGTGTTGTAGCTATGTGGAGAGGGAATAGGGACTTCTTGGTGATTCTTAGATAAATCTCATATTTTATGATCAAATCTGCACTTATGACCTATAGCTCACATGTTTTCCATGTGTTTGACGAAATTCCTATTATGTTCTGGTCAATTTAGATCAAGTGTTGAGTTGATATTGTATTTTTAGTTTTATTTCCATGTTAGAAATGATTCTAGAAAGTCTCAAGCATTTTAGGGTAGTGATATGGAGGCAGGCCTAGAAAGATGGCAATGATTCTAGGATTGCATGCTTAGAACTTGGAAAATTAGGTTGCAACCACATGGATGCAGGCTTGTGCATGTGTTTGGAGGCTTCCAACCACATGGAGGGCTTGTTGTGGGTTTGGTTTGGAACCCAGGTCAGAGAAAAGGGTGTCCAAATCATCTTTTGACCACCTGTGGTGGTTACCCAGCCTTTGAGTGTCTTGTAGCCCCCGTAGGATGTTATGAGACGTCATTTTGTCTCTCGTAGTTAACCCCACTTCCTTAACGGGACCTAGGAGGTTGGGTCATGTCATAGTAGCTCTTCCTCTCATGTTTACCCTATCATGCCGGTGAAATTGGGTAAATGTGGGAGGGATGGTTACAATATTTTCATAAAATATACGTATTTTTGCATATATAAAAAATTGTCACTACTCAAGATTTCTCATTACATATTCAATACCCATTTAATATTTTTCATGATCTTTTTTGTGTATTTTATGGTTTATTCATAAAATTTTATGTTCTATTTTATTATTTGGTTTATGTTGGGTTTTTTTTGTGTGGAAATTAAGATAGGTATCATGAACCCACGTTGATGATATAGGGTTGATGCAAATCCCACAAGGGTAGTAGGTGAAGATCAATGTTAAGGTGGTATGTATTGTTCCATTTATGTTCGTTTATATTATAGAAATCTTATATTATTTGTCACTAATTTAAATATTGAGTGCAACACAATGTAGGAAAAGTAATATGGAGTATTACTAATGAACTATTGAAATATCTATGAGAAATGGTGCATTATAATGAAGAGGTAGAGGTGAGTCTCTCTTTTGGTATAAACTCTATGCAATCTACTATGAATTTTTTTTTTGGTTTCTATTTCA
Organism: Pinus albicaulis; assembly: GCA_034641835.2. Classification (NCBI taxonomy): domain Eukaryota; kingdom Viridiplantae; phylum Streptophyta; class Pinopsida; order Pinales; family Pinaceae; genus Pinus; species Pinus albicaulis. The sequence goes on from JAXQQM020071505.1 coordinate 688,787, forward strand.
TATTTCTCATAAGATATTTGGTGTGTATTTATTTTTTCTCATAAAATTTTATGGTCTATATTTAATATTTCTCATTTTTTTTTGGTGTGGAGGATGTCTAGTTGGCCATAAACACTTTATGGGCTTAGAGAGGAGAGCCCCTATCTATTATTTTTCTTTGTCCTTTGTTTTATATTTTATTTTTTACTTTTTTTCTTCTTTTTTATTATTGTTTGTATATTTTTCTATTTCTTTTTGTGCTTTTATTTTCTTATAGTTATGGCTTTATTTTGTGTGCATTTGATAGCATGCCCATGTTGATTTATGGTTTGGTGTTTTTATTTTCATGTTTGGTTTCTGTTGTATTTTTCTTACCTTTGCTTATGGTTTTTTTTTTTTTTAGTGGATGGGAAAGTAAGGAAATTCTTAGGGTTGATGAAGATTCCATGGATGTAATTGATAAAGGTGAAGGAGGTATGCATGAGGGAATTTACTTGTTTGTTGCTACAAATGTTATGGTTCCATGTTGTTTAAATTGAACTATTTTCTTGAATTTTATATCATATGTGTTCATGTAAATTTACACACAATGTGCAATGTGAGTAAATGATGGTAATTGAAATCTATAGGATAAGAAAAACTTGTCTCTAATTAAGTAGAGTTTGTATACATGGATGAAAAAAAAAAAAAAAAATTGAAGCCTATTTATAGCAATACTATCTTTCATCTACAATTGGGAAGGGGAGTGTGTGGATTTATCACTTTTTTATTTCAATCTTAACAATTTTATTAAAACATAGACATCTTCTTTTTTCGGTTCCCTAATATCTAGAACTTTGTGTTTGGTTTCTTCATGTTTGTTAGATTATTCTCTAGCTCGATTACAATTATTCGCTTCAAAAATCACCTATTTAGAGTTGAAATGATTTGTTTTCCTAGAAGGCTAGGAAAGACTATCTAAATTTTGTATGTGTAGGGTTTGGAGTGCCTTCAAACTCACTCAAGTGATTCCCTTCACACCTCATCCTGCATACATCTTTGTGTCATTCTTCTATCAACTTCAATTGGGCCTTAATTTACACACTAAATTACCATTTAATGAAGCCTCAAATCTCATCCTACATACATATCTTTGTCATTTATTCAATCAACTTCAGTTGGGCCTTAGTATGCACACTAACTCAATTTTGTTGGTTTGAGGCGGAGGTCTTGTTACAAAAAAATCTCACATTTCATAAGATAAAATTTTAAAGCTTAAGTGTGAGACATTGTGTAATTAAGACGAGGGAATTATCATCTCACCAACCCTCTACTCATTTTTGGCTAGCCTTCCTCTAGCTCAACAGGGTTCTCCCTAAGATAGGATCATTGGGGATTTTAGGGCTTTGAAGGTAATTTACATATTTGAGTTTGAAGGGTACAATGGTTGATTGGAAGGCTTAGTTCAAGCAAGATAAGTTCAAGAAATTTCTCCAAACACACAATAAATAATTTGCAATGTCCAACAAAATAATTTAAAGGGTTTTTAAAATGGAAAAAATTCTTAGCATGCCAATATATTACTTTGGTGTATGGAGTTACATGATCAACAAACTTAAAGCAAAACTAGAATACATTTAGGTTCAAAGGCTAGGGGAGACATTACTTGTGTCCCTTGGAGGTTTGACCTAGTAATCCTACATTATTTAGCAATAAATAAGGGAGAGAGAGATTTCACATAGGTCACCTCAAAAGAAATTAATGAAAAAAAATTTCAAGGAAGATAATGAGATAAAAATACCAACAATTAAAATTACTTTGGTGACTACTTAGTAATAATTATATATTAATGTAAACAAAATAAAAAAAATAGTTTACTCAAATTATCATGCATCCATCAAACTTCATCGATAATTATACACAGAAAGAGAACTATCCACATCAACAAGGCCTCTCCAAGAGGTTGCTCAACTCATCTATCCGTAGAAATTGGCTATATGGGGATTTTCTAAGTGACTTCTCCCGCAATCCATCTATGAGAAAGTGAGAGGAAGTGCATATCTATTTATAGAGGAGATGCTCAGATTACTTTACATTAAAATATTAATTTCTTAGGCTTAAAGCCCCTCCTCTAGCCTATGTAGGAGTAAAAGGCCCTTTACTATAATTAATTAATCTAAATTATACAAAATAATGGTTTCTCAAGCCACTACAAAAGTCAAGGGGAACAAGCCCTCAAAAGTGACTTGTGTTCATAAATGAGGTGTATAGGGGGCATTAGCATTTGGTTTCCATCCTCTAAATCCCCTTCAAAGTGGTAATGACTAGGCTCTAAAGGCCCTTCCAAAAGATGCTCCATACCTTTGGGATTCCAATTGAAAAAATTCCCTCAAGTCACGACAAAGAAACCTTCAAAAGGCTTGGTCCTTAAAATAGGTTTCCCTTCAAAAATTTCCCAAGTTCTTTTCCTCTTCTCCAACCAAGAAAGCCACAACCAAATTCTTTCTTCATATGTGGATGTAAGGGCTCCATGTTGATCGATACCAACAAAAACATATTTGAATGGGGTTCTAGCACCATGCCAAGGTGTTCCATCCTTTATGTCATCATCCAAAGTGGACACTGTAGTGCTCCAAATGAATTGAAGAAATGGTTGGATCTATCCTTTATACCATAGGTTGGCTCAATTATCCAAATTCATGTTTAAGGTCGACCCTTCAAATATGTTCCATGTTCCTTTCAATTGAAAGATTCAATAGTCCTTAACAAAGGTCAACTAGAAAATCATTTTCTTGTATTCCATGTGCTCATATATATAACACCATAGTATTCTGCATATATCTGCCTTAAATCTATTATTTTGTGTTTGCATGTGAGTGCCCCTTTATTGAAATCTTAGCCTTATAGCTTGTATATAGATGCCCAAGGGATTTGTCTTTCTCATAATAAGACACATATCTCTTATAGGTCTGAAACGAATGATAAGGCTTGCTGTGTACATCAAGTTTGAGTGCATCTCAATAATCACTTTGTGAATTTTTGAACTAATCATGTAATATATTTTTATCGACCATGATAACTAGATGTTGCTACTCTATCATAAATTGACTGAATAGCCAAGATAATCTCTGAGCTATTGTTAGGTTCCTATATTAGTATTGTAGTATTGCCAACATTTCCTTCTCATAAATAGATTTCTGTAAATACTTTCCTTTGATTGGATGACTTTCAAAAGTAATGGGTATGTTAGGTCCCTATATTACTGGTGTAGTATAGGTACCTAACAGCTATATAAATGTTCAACATCCTTTCACATAAGAAGAGTCATTATATCACCACCAAGAAGGTCTCTCATTAAGGTACACGTATTTTATGCCTTGGAATGAAATTTTCACAATGCATCGACTATAAATTTCTAAAAGCAGGTTCCTCTTAGACCTCATGTGTTCTGCCTTTATAACATGTATTTACCATAGTTCCTCCCATCAAAGTTCTAATATTTTTTTTGTAAGTTATCATTCCACAATTATTTCACAATCAATTGAATTTGGCTCAGTACAATGTGAGGTTGACACTGCTTTTCTAATATCCTCAATCTGATGTGTCTAATGCAACTAGAGTTTATACTTTTCAGGACAAATATTGTTTCCTAGATGCCACAGGAGTGGTTACTTTGTATTTATAAGAGGCATGTGTACATTATGGTTGTTTCTTTTTAGCTTCATTTCTACAATAGTAAGTCTTGTGTCTTGTGACTTTGAGGATTTGACAACTCAACCCTGACGTATGCTCAGGTTTATGTTCGTGATATGCTCTCATCTCATCTGGAGTTGTGATCCCCTCATTGTCTAGGATTTTTTTCATTCACAATGCAATTCCCCAATCTAAGATTAAGGAATACTAGTTCATCACAATGGTCTTCTTAGGATCATAGTCACTCTAACCCATCACAACCATTGTGTCATTTTTTCAATGTACTTGAAGATTCACGAATAGAATTGTGGATGGATCGATTTGGTGGGCCAATTTGAAAATACATGATTAGATATTCTTGCTTTAAAATCATATCACTGACATAGTTTTTGGTAGATGCATGTAGCTCATTTTTACTTAATTATTTGATCCTATGTTGTATAGTATTAATGTCTTAAAAAAAAAAATCAATATCATCTTATTTGGATACCATGGCAATTAATAAACTCATAAATCTCATATGAACATTGTACTATAGTGCCTATCCTTATGCCACTTGTTGAATTTTTCATGTTTCTCCAATACTTTTGAGCAAGTTTCCCACATCCTAAAATGGTGGGTAACATTTGGCTCCAAGTGGGGGACATATTTTCTTCTTAGAACGACTTAACAACCATGAAATCTCATTAAAATGAAATATGTACAAGAAAACAGTGAGCCAACGCAACCATGTCATTATTTTATTGGCAAAGTGAGTCTTTCTTCTTTGTTTGATCATGATTGAAAACAAAGATGCATAGAATATTGAATCTTCATGTGCTTTAATCTTTGTCAAAAGTGTATTAAACCACCAATTTTCACTCATTTTTTGTTTTGTGAAAACAATTCATAAGAAAAAACTACACCCTTCACATTAAGTCACTAGAAGCAACATTCTTTAGATCAACCTTCTCTTCGCATTGTCTGAATTTACCAAATTTATATGTAGTCCAAAAGTTCATTTCTCCTTTCTTATCATTTTTTATTTGTGTTCTAAAAAAATGGATAGTGAAACAATATATATTTCCTTCTTCATACTTGTTTTTAAACATTTACTCGATTCCATAGGCACAACCAAAGTCTTGATGAGCCTACTTGATTGTACAAAATGCATAAAGTTTTGAATATGTTCTTTTGAAAGTTTCATAAATACTTACCAACTTCATCTTGTAATAAACACCTGACCCATCAAAATTCCAGTGATCCATGGATTCAACTTATTTTAGCCTTGGGAGATTAGTAGGAATTTCATCCATTATGCACCATATCATAATGAAGTAGGAATTTCAATCCCTTGAATTCCAATTCCATTATACATCATGTCATATCCAAAACTTCAATTGTGGAGAGGTTGGACAAAGTTTCTTTCACAACAGAAAGATCTTCTACTCTGTGATACCCTATCTTGTTCAAATACCATATTTGAGGTGTTCTTATTCAACACTTCGTTATGTGGTAAGATTAAGCCCACCTTCATACTTTTTTGAGAAGAGATTGTTAATTTCCTTAAAAATATTATCATATGTTAGATGTTGAAAATGGTTCAAATCATTGATGGACAACTTTACAATACAATACTCATCATTAAAAGTTTGAAAATTCATACAATGTTATGTTTCTTGGCAATAATCACCCACCTTATCATATCAAGGGTCGTCATCATCATTCGGTGCAAAAAATTGAAAAACCTTGAGGTTGTCTTTAAGATTAGTTATGTCATCTTCATCAACACTAGCATTATTATAATAGTTTATTCTTCTTATGAGAAGGGAAGTGCCCTCCTTGATTAACTGCTATTCTTCCCTCATCATTACCACTGAGCTTATTATAAGATTGTATTTTTCTTATGAGAAAGGAAGTGCTCTTCTTAGGACAAGGGAAGTGACCTCCTTGATTAACTGCTCTTTTTCCCTCATCATTACCACCAAACCCCACAACAAACTTGTGATAGCATCAAAGCCAAACTTTATCTTTTCTTCGTGGTCAATATCAAATATTGGTGCCCCATCAAAGGAGAATATATATGATATGCCTCTATCTTGTCCGAAATATAAGGTCTGATCAAGATTTATGATAAAATTATTATGAGTCTTAAGGATATTGTTTAAGATTAGTGGTGAGCCCTAGTATTGCACCAAGAATGCTGCAACTCCCAGGGGCTTCCCTACTTTACTTTATCAACCTAGGGTTTGTACAAACTTTGAGGTGACAGTGCTATATACACATCAGATGCATTTTTTTCATGTCATCCTCTTCTGCTTCACGAAAGGGTGCTATTTCTTAAATTATGAGAACAATTGGAAAGTAAATTGTTGGAAGGAAATGACAGACAGGAAACTGAACTAAATTACTAGAAAGGAATGCCAAGAATGAAACTAATTTAATTTGCAAAAAACAGATAGCAGAAAGGAAATTAATTATAAACCACACTTAACTTGGCCAAATGGCTAAATGCACTCTACCTATCGTATGATCTATCTACCATACTCCTATCCATGCAACTAAACTATCCATGCCTTAATTTTAATTAAAAATAATTAATTTGCAGCTTAGAGGGAAAAAAAGGACTAAGAGGGCTAATGGGGGGTTTAACACATGAAATGAGGTTTGGAAGCAGAAAGAGGGGGTTAAACCCTTAGAAAAATTTATGATAGCATGAGAAATGGGTTTGGAGCGGACAGAGGTGGTTAAACCCTTAAAAAACCTTATTATAATGCAAGAAATGACTTCGAAGTGAGAATAACTCAGAAATGAGATAGCAGAAAGTGACGGACAACAAAAGTTGCGATGTGCGATGTCGCAATCGCAACTTCGCAAGTGTAAATGGATGGTAGTAAGGACTCAACGGGAACAAACTAAATGGTGCAAAGTGCGAAGAGTGACGTGGCGGGTCGTGAATCACAATATCGCAATTTTACAAGGATAGCGGCAAGGATTAACGGGAATAAACTAAAATGTGTGAAATGCGATTTGAATTGTGGAAAAGGTTGCAGGCAGCGATTTGCGATGTGATAAGTTCCACATGATGTGATTTTCATTGTGGTAAGTTCTACGGGATGCGATTTGCAATGTGGTAAGTTCTGCAGGATGCGATGTGTGATGTGGTAAGTTCTGCAGGATGCGATTTGAGATATGGTAAGTTCCATGGGATGCGATGTGTGATGGAGAAGATGTGGCAGTGGAAAAAGATAAGAGTTTCGATTTATGATTTCGGAAACGTAAAGAATGAGCGGTGAGTGTTAATGGTAGAAGGTAACCAGTGCAAAGTGCGATTTGTGATTTTGCAATATCGCAATCACAAGGAATGGGCGATAAGTGTTAAGGTAATTGTTAAATGTTGCGATTGCGAAGTGAAACGTACGGTGGCAGGAGTCTCAAGGAGCAAAGGAGGAGGTTGGGTTTTCAGTGGTTCTGTAAGGTTTTTCACGTGTTTTTCATAAAAAGGGTAAGGTGGTCGTGAACGGAGAAAAACAGAGAATTAAGGCTGAAGAGCTTAAGGGTGTTCGAAAGAAGGTAAGTGCAGCGCTAAGGTGAGAATTAAAGGAGGTAAATAGAAGCGTAAGAGCAGTTCTCATAAGTGAAACACACTTACGGATGCATGTACGGGAAACAGACATAAATGCGGGATGAAATAGTGAAGGAAAGGCTTGGACTTGGTAATACAATTTTTTCCCCGAACTCGAACAGAAATAAATTTTGGCATGTGGGAAGGTCTACCCCTACTTGACCTATATTGACAGAGATGAGAGGGGGGAGACTTGACCACAATTTTTGAGTTTTTCCTCTATTTCACTATGCATAAGCAATTAAAACTACAACAACACAAAAAATAAATAGAAATGAAACTTATCAGAAGGAGATCTAACTTAAATGACAGAGGAAAAACTAGCTAAATGACAGAAAGGAAAAGATAATAACAGTAGAGAAGCCGAGGCACATGGATTGGGCCTTAACCCACAAGCCTAGCTCTCTGAACTTAAATCAATAAATGAAATCTTCCTACTCATTTCATAAAAGAATAACTGCTTACATCTCTAAAAGTTTCGATCCCTAAATAAAACAAAAGCTTCAATAGTTCACAACAATAATTATGAATGGAATCAAGACTAGGATAGAATAAGTCTTCCTAGCTCTAGCTCTGCTCTATTTATTCTACAGGGCACCTACTAATAGCTCCCTAGAAAATGGTGATTGAGTCCACTGGACTCCAAGTAAACCAAGATTGAGTGCTCTCCTCTTTGAGTTGCTTGGATGCCTTTGGAATTTGAATTGTTGGAGATAATCCTTGGGGATCCTTCAGCTATTTGTGGAATTAGAATTGCTGGAGAGAATCTTTGGGTTCCTTCGGCTAACTTTGATGGTGGAAAATCCTCCTATAATTTCTCCTTGTTGTCTCCTCGAAGTCTTTGTGATAAAATCTTTATAAAAATGCTTAATAAATCATGATTTTCTGCACTCAACCTTATATTAGGCACTCAGAGTATGTTAGCCTTAATCACCACCTATACTAGCATCATAAACCCAAATAATAATAAAAATGCAAGAAAAAGAGACCTAAGAATGCAAAAAGGTGACTATTAACCCCTCCAAATATGTCTAATGATGTACCTCATCAATTAGCACATGTAATTACCTCAAGCCCAACAAACTAATCAACACCAAATTTACTTTGTGTTTCATTAAAAGTCCCATTTTTAACTACTGCTAAGTTTAGTGGTTGGTTGGAAGATAATAGAGGAACACTTTAATATGCACCTAGCTTCTTCTGTGCAGAATTAAATCATCATGCTTCAAAACTTAATTTTCCTTAAATTTGGATTGTCATTATCTTCAAGGGAGTTATAAGGATCTTCTTCCACCAATGCTTCGTATTTTTCTTAGAAATGCCTTTGTTACCTTCAAAAGGACCAAGAAGCCTTTCTTTGGGCTACATGAACACATGATTTAATTCCTTTACTTTTCTTTACTTCTAGAGAGTAAGTGAATAGCATCATCAACTTGTCCTCATGCATCACATTAATTCTTGATGCATACATGAGGAATTTTACAATATGGATAATAATCAAAGGATGATCACCATCATGTTTTTTCTTTAATCAACTATGTAGCGATTAGGTTACCCATGGATGTTATTGACATCAATAACCTTGTACATTTCATGAAATTTCCATGGAGATATATTTCACTACATGCATATTTTCCATCACGAAACAATGCAATTTCGTACCTTTTTCACATTGGAGTCACCAAGGTGAGATTTCAATGCCCTTTACAATGGTGCTTGTCTCACCTCACAAGCATCAAGTCTACAAATTTGTAAAGAACAAGGTCATAGTTCTTCTGATGTAGTCGACAAGAAAATATCTCAATTTGAAACCTCATCCAATGATGTCTTTGGTGAAATGGATTTTAACCCTAGCAATGACGCTAAAATGTTACAAAAATAAAATTGCACTTTTCAATATAAAGCCCCAAAGCTCGACAAAAATAAGTGAAGGTCACTTTGAGCATTTCACTAGAGCATGTCATGTCGGTGCTTATCGCTTATTTATGATCTCTTTGGCAATAATCTTAGTGCATGAATTGAATATTCATATGGTTAGACATTTAACTACTGGTTGTCAATGCTTATCTCTTAGTAACGATCTCTTTGGAAATACTCTAAGTGAATGACCTAAATACTCACATGGTTAAACATTTAACTACTATTATGTTTCACTTGCATAGACACACTTACCTTCATTGTTGATAGCACTTTGGGGTCTCAACTTTATTCTTTGTAGCACTCTTATCTCTGGTATGTAGATGGTGATGGTGATAATATACCTTATATACTTGGTATATGTGCTTAATGTCAAGTGTGGCAAAGACTAAGTACACTAATTATAGTTGATCACACATATTTTTCTCACTTATCTTGATCCCACATGAGTTGGGATCACTAGTTTATCCATTTTTACTCTTAAACACTCTCCATATTCTAGATTTCATCATTTATTCAAATGATTCTTATGTTGCATTTTATATGTATTGTAATGATTCTCTTTATGTTGTCCTATAATCTCTTATTCCCCGTTAGCCAATAATGTAACTCTCTCTCTCTCTCTCTCTCTATCTATCTATCTATATATATATATATATATATATATATATATATATATATATATATAATTTCCCCAAAATTTAAATATAAAGAAGTATATCAAAATTTTAATTAGAGAAAATAATTTTACAAGAAAAGAGATGCATTATTGTATTTCATGCAACATCATGTAACCCTCCCTCAATTCATGTCTTAATTACCATTTTTTTAGTTACATACTCATTTCCAAATCCTCTTGTCATTCATATTGTTTTTATAATGATCCTAGTTCTTATGATTTCCTTATTCTAATGATGTCCTATTTTTGCATAGCTAGCCACAATTGCAATTGAAATTTCAAGAGTATTACATAATTGTCTTTGTTCATAAGCTTTATTTTAAATGTTTAACGTTATACTGCCACTTAACTTAAGATGATGTGATAGATTTTGTTACTAATGTTATACATAAACTTTTATTATTACTAATCTCAATGATATACTCAATAGATTCTTATTATTATACATTGCTAAAAAATGAGTACCATTACATGGTAGCAATGAGATTCTCTTCATGGTCTTTCATGTATGGTGCAAATGTTCTTGCATGATGGGTCTCATAACAAATTCTTTCTCCTTAATCTAATTCTATGTTTAAGTGTAAATAAATAGAATATATCAACAGGTCCTTATGGTCAATATAGAATTCTCTAAGGTTTTTAAGACCATATTGTTGATAAATCCATTAAGGCAGCATTAGGGACATTTTATCTTGATTTCTCTTTCATGAAATTTACTTGTGATATTATATTTATCTTCTGTTAATTATACTAGTGTTGTTTATCATCAAATAAATGCCAAAAACATGAAGAACACAAAAGAAGACACAAGATGTGGGCACTCAACTAGGGAAAAACCCCTATGAAAGGGAAACCCTAGTCAAACACTTCCACTAGTAGATTCCATTTAGATTGAGACAACCAGGATCATAGACTCCCTTTGTCCACCAAGTCAGCCTCCATGTTAACCAAATCAACTTTCTAGCTTCTCCCTTCACTTGTTTGCTCCTCAAAAAGAATTTCAGTCTGACCCGTAATCTTGATGATTCATAAAATATCGTGGATATTCCACTGGAAATTTTGTCACAAAATATCTAATAATATTATATTAAAAATCTTAAAATCATACTATTACATTTTTATTTAATTTCTAGATATGTATATTTTACTATAATTAGTGCATGCATGCAAATGGAAATTATTCATAAAGGTAGAGAACAACAAAATAAGCTCACACACACATAAGACATAAGATATGCTCTCTGGGAAACCCTTTTGGAAGAAAACCCAGCTGGAAGGTGAGGCTGCTTTGCTCTCTTTCTCTATCTGGAAATATGGCTGCAGGTACAAAGAAGTAATTCCTGTGGCTCGTGGGTTGCTACAGTGCAAAGACCTTCTTTGTGTGCTCTACCTTCTAACTCTCTTAGCTATATTTTTTCATCTATGGAACAAATTCTCTCGAAAGAATGGAATGCCTCTTCCTCCTAGTGGCCCGGTTATAACATAGCCCGATAGCCTACTAGTGGTTAATTTTGATTACATCAACTCTTAACTAGAGTTGCAATATAGACTCTTCTAGAGTATTTTACATCAAAAACACATGGCTAACCCATTTTCCATGAATTATGGGGGTTGACGTGGCATCCTCATGAACTATAGATGTGAAAATAGGAAGGTACACTTCTGAGTGGCATAACTTTTGAATACATACTTCGATTGACGTGCTTCGTGCACTGTTGGAAAGGTGTTTGTGTGTAGAATGGCTTGAAAAGGTGCACACTAAAGCACCAAATTTTTAACCCCAAAAAATTGTTTGATGCCTCAAAACGCTCTTGGAAGGTTTCAAACCTCATTTCGCCAAACGAGGTCCCGCCTGTAAAAACGGTCCCGTGAGATGATTCCTCCACTTTTTCCACTCCAAATGATCGATATGGATGAAAAAAAAATATAATGATCTAATTCAGATCACTTGAAGTTTTTCCTTGTACCTTCGTCCCAACAATATGTCTAGATTTATCTTATACTTGTGACAGAAATTTTAGTTTCCAAATATTTCCTTTGATATGACTATTATTTTTCTTGTAATGATGAAAGGCCTCTTTCTTTAACATATTCACATCTCCTTCTTCATTTTAAAATTGCATATCCACTTCATGTATATCACTCTTCCAAAATATTGAATAGCTCTTGTATATATATCCAAGTCTTCTTATGTGAGAACGTGTCCCTTCAATGAGGCCAACTAGTAGATGATGGAGTTGACTTGGTAGATGGAGGTTTATTGACATAAAAATATTTTTTCATTCTTCAATATGAGCAACCCAAGAGACGTCTTTTACAAAATTAATATGAATCTGACTCTTGACACAAACCTAAAAGCCTACAATGGAGGCTTGACCTAGAAACATGAAACCCATGCTCATAAAAATATTTTTTTCTTTTATAAATAAATTCTATTTTTCTTTCTTTTGATAAATTCATTCCATCATGACTCAAAATTATGAAGATTGATACTAGTTGAATTCTTCAACACATATTTCATCAAGGATTTGTACATGGTAGCAATGTGATCCTCTTCCTAATGTTTCATGTATGGTGAAATGTTCTTGCGAGATGGGTCTCATAACAAATTCTTCCACCTTAATATGATTTTATTTTTAATTATAAATAGATAGAATATATCAAAAACCTTATGGTCAATATAGAATTATCTCAGTCTATTAGGAACATATTTCATCAAGGATCTATGAATGTCAGCAATGAGATCATGTTCCTAGTGTTTCTTGCCATGGTGAAAATGTTCTTGCATGATGGCTCTCATAAAAAATGCTTCCACCTTAATCTGATCTTAGGTTTAACTATAAATAGATAGAATATATCAACACCATTATGGTCAATATAAAATTCTCTTAGGTTGTGGAACTTATTGCATATAATATTGTGTCCCATAATTTATAAGATATTATTGAAGAGTGTATATTAATGCAAAACAAGACCATCTTTTTCACTCATAAGTTATGATTTAATTGTTTATTAAAGGGTTCTTGTGGTATATGTTACTAAAAAATGAATAGCATTACATGGCAGAAATGAGATCTCCTTTCTAGTATTTCGTGTATGGTGTAAATGTTCTTACTAAAAAATGAGTAGCATTACATGGAAACAATGAGATCTCCTTTCGAGTCTTTACTATATGGTGTAAATGTTCTTGCAGGATGGGTCTCAACAAAAATGCTTCCACATTAATCAAATATTATGTTTAATTATAAAACACCCTTATGGTCAATATATAATTTTGTCAAGCTATTAGGACCATTTTGCGTCAATGATATGTACATCAAAGCAATGAGATCCTCCTCTCACTCTTTATTTTATGGCGCATATGTTCTTACGTGATGGGTTTCATAACAAATTCTTCCACCTTCATTTGATTTTATGTTTAATTTTGAATAGATAGAATACATCAACACCCTTATGGTCATCATATAATTCTTTCAGGATGTTAGGACCATATTGCATCAGGGATCTCTACATAGAAGTTCCCTAATAAAGAGGTCACTTTGATAGATAATATTGTGTCCCATCATCTATAAGATATTATTGAAGAGTGTTTATTAATGGAAAACAAGATCATCTCTATCACTCATAAGTTATGCTTATATTTTGATTAAACAGTTCTTGTGGTACATGTTGCTAAATAATGAGTAGCATTACATGGTAGCAATGAGATTCTCTTCCTAGTCTTTTCTTGTATGGTGAAAATATTCGCATGATGGTTCTCAGAACAATTGCTTCCACCTTGATATGATTTTTCATATATATATATATATATGGTAACTTTTCAGAAACAATATATTGGTGTGCATCTATTTTTAGCTATATATTTGCCTTTGTTTTGTTATCCACCACCAAAGTTGTGATGATGTTCACATTGTGTTAGATGCTTTGGTTTTTATATGGGGAATCTATTGGATAAGTAAAATCTGTTACAATAGTGAAGGAGACATAAGATCTTTGCTTACAAAGAGCTTAATATATTTTATTTATTGCAAAAAAAAAATTCTTTGAGTTGGACCTTTTTTTCGAATCCTCTCATTGCATGTAAAGTGAGTTCCATTGATTTTGGTATAATTATAACCCTTAAGGTGGTATACGACTTTAGCGTTGCAAAATTTCATCAGCATTTTAGTAGATAGAGGTAGTCTTGACTTGTCATCTTCTTGCTTTTAAGTTTTTCCATCGATATATAATTGTAAACAAATTTTACTTATGGTTCAGGAGTTCCACAAGCATCTACTCAAAGACATCTTCAATAATTGTTGGATTCACAAACAAACTCCCAGCCCTCAACAAAGCATAAACAACTTCTTAATAAATATACACAACTACTACATCTGTACAACCTCTTAAAAGTCGAGATGAGTGACCATATCCATTTTTTTCTTTACTTTCATCGATTCCATGAGTGTTTCGGCCTTCCATCTAATATTTAATATGGGATTCAAACTATCATAAAAGATACTTGTTTATTATCAATGTTAACAAAAAAACCAGAGGTCACTTTGGCATTTCATAGAGCATGTCATACTAGCAATTTCCCCAAAAAGTGCAAAGAGAGGTCGATAGGAGTGTTAATTTGGAATTGTAAAAATGGAAAAGATAAATAGATAATATTTATTATCATTGAAGAAAACCACTTCAAAAAAATAAATGAGAGCATATTTTTAATCTTGAAATCAATTAAATAAGAAGATAGATGGAAAACTTCCCCTCAAATGAAGATATGCAGTAAAAATCCAACCATGGACATCTCATTTAAAAAATATAATAGCATTGCAAAGGAAAAACAACTCCTCTAAATCTATAGTTCCTACAAAATTTGGAAGCTCTAATAGACTATAAAGTTGTTTCATTCGAGCTTCAAACAAATCCTTAAGTTCCTGATAGACTACAAAGTTGTTTCATTCGAGCTTAAAACAAATCCTTAAGTTCCTTTTTGAGTGTCATAGAGAAAAGGAAAAGATTTTAAATAAAAATAAATTGATTGGAATGATATTTTATAAGAATCCAAAATTCACAGCATGATTCTTCTCGGAATGGTACACTGAAACTGAACAAACTGACAAAAATCATGGCCAATGGTCTCTACCATGACTAAAGCTTGCAAATATCAAGTTTTAAGAGCAGAAAATTAGAATTCAGAGTAACAGAGCCATATTATAACCATTGTGACAAGTGGTTGACCAATCCCAGATACCATCTCATCCCTCTCTTCCTCATAAGCTACAACATCACAGGGAATTCAAAACAATACAATCCATATTGTTCAACCAGGTAATAGTCATTATATTTCTTTACATTCATTGTGTAGATATTTCCCAGGAAAAAAATTCAACAAACAACTTCCAATCTCATGTACATGTACAACACGTAGTATTTTCAATAAAACACTCACCAACATTGACATCTATGCCAAGGGGTTTTTGACTCATCCAGTTCACAGGTTGTTCTTGTAATTCCAGTGTGTAAGAAACAGATCTAAAGCCATCCAGGGAAAAATCACATATAAGAAACAATGCCCAAGAAATCCAGGGAAACATCATAAATGTGTATCAAGTACAATATAAGCCTAAATAGTAAGTGGGTTATTATTTAAATCCTAACACAGTTAAAACTAGTCATTTTCATATTTAGCAAATGAACAACTAAATATCTATTAAATATGATGGCACATAACTTCCACTTATAAATTCCCTTCTACCGTATTTAAAACAAAACACCTACAAGAAAATATTCAAATAGTCATAACAATTTAATGACACAATAAGCATCTAACCATGTTTGAACTGGTACCATGTAAGGAGTCAGCCTTCCTATCTTCACTTTTGGGTCAATCCCTGACTCAGAAATCGCTAGAGGGGCAGGGGAGTTTGCATAGGTGTCTACATTGGGAAATTATTAAGTTAAAAAAAGACACTCACATAAGGAATCCATTGATATTTGAATAAAAATGGGGTCATACCATCAATATCCCCATACTAACAAAACAACAATAAACATTTTTTAAGCATGACCTTCCGAAAAATCCATCATTTTAAAGGTTATAATTAATTGAGCCAACGTTGGAAATATTTTATAGTGTCAATGAAACCTATAAGTTAAACTTGTTGTAATATATTTTAAATCACTTACTGGGGGGAACAACATTTCTGCAATAGGAGTCTCATATTCTTCAGTCGCCTCGTAAGGTACATTGAGATCATGAACTGGGGTGATAGGAGCATTTGCGCCTCTTAGAGAAGAATTAGATGCATGGTCTATTGGGCCTTGTATTGCCCCATTTTGTATCATTTTTAATTCCCAAAGCTGACAAAATTCAAGAAAAACATAAATAAAACAACAAATCATAAGCATATGACTCAATTTTATTTCAATTGCACTCTCATAGCAAGCAAGTTATGCATAAGACTATTGATAGGTTACACAAACAATTGTCTTTCTAACAAGTAAATTTCAAATGAATGGGAAGTCATATACTGCATTACCCACTCTTGTGATACCATTCAAAACACTTACTCATCCATGAGAATAAATATCCATAAATTTTAGTAATAATTCTTAGACATATTCTTAATCTTAAATTTTCAAATGAATCCTACCTCTATAATATAAGTAACCCTTTACACGCACACATAACTGTGCTACAGCTTCCACTATATGAAACAAGTGGTTTATTCAGCGCAGCTAGTCAAAATACTCAACCTTAAAAATTTGAAATAATTAGCTTATATGCACCAGGGAAGCCATTATGTTTTTCATTTCATGAAGTGCATTAAACTTTATAAAGAAATTGGAGGAAAAATATATTTTGGCATTGCTGAATAAGTTTGTTTAAAAAATAAGAAAAAATAAATTATATATATATATATATATATATATATATTCCATGCAACTAGTTGAAATACTCAACCTTAACCATTTGAAAGAATCAGCTTATATGAACCGGGGAAGCCATTGCAATCATAAAATGTCGAGGTTTTTCAGTTGAGATAAATAAAAAAATAATGGTAGTTAAACAAAGAAGGAGTAGTGATTAGTAAGACATTTACCTTAATATTGAAAATGTAGTCCATTGTTGTTGATTCAACTACAAACCTAAGGGAGGAAACAGAGAAGATGAAACATAAGACAATAATTGGTGATGATTGGAAGCCAAGAACAACATCCCTGTGTATGAGGTAGAAACCCTATTGAAATAATATTTTGGCAGAGCGAGTTTTCTCCATCACCAAACCACTTGACCCTAGAAATAAACTTTGTATCAGTTAGATTGAAATGCATGGGAGAGACGCTGTAAAATTTTTAAACAGAGTTAACAATAAGAGTAAGGATTTTGATCTTCGAAACCTAATTAAGAAGTAATGACATCAAATACAATCGTTGATAAATCCTCGGCTTGTACTTAAATATTTTACTGTTGAATTTTAGGGATAGACTAAGACTGGTGACTCTTTCAAAGCCTTCAAACGAAATGCTAAACAAGGTGGCCCAATTCTCGAAGCTCTATGCCTGCACTTTCCTGATATTTTGGACACGAAATTCCAACAGTAAACGGAAATTTCAACAACAATTAACAACTTCTCCTAAAACATGAAAATGTGAAAACAAAGGAGGAGACCTCACCCACTTTATAAGGGTGGTACACAAGATAAGCGATTCCATACCAAGTAGCTAAAGTGGGATAGATATGAGGCATAAAGGTGGTAGTGTACACATGTCAATTGCAAAAGAAAAAGGTTGACAAAATTATGAGGTAAATTGATTCAAGAGAGAGGCCTAGCAGCATAATTAGATAATTCATTTAGAAACATGAAAATGAATTCAATAGTGATTACACAATGATATTTGAAATTAAAATTTAGAAATAAATTCAATTATCAGCATGATATTAATGGCAAAGCTGGTGTTGGTTGATTTCAAATCAAATTATGTTTCAAATATTTTATATTAAAAAATTTCTAATGTAGTCAATAAACATCCATAGCATAGCTTTATTTGAAATTATATTGAATGGCATAGTAGTTCAACAGAACATGACTTATATACAGAGAGATATACATAATCGCTTAGTAGTTCAACAGAACATGAATGCACTTGAAGGTAAATAAATATACACGTGTACAATAAAACTTTGTGATGTCATGTAAATCTAAATGATAGTGAATATCTAATCATATATACATGACGAGGCACGACATCGGCAGCACCAATTCAACACACATTTTTTGATGTGCATCTCTTTCATGTATGTGGATTTTTTTTCTTAGTATTTTCTGTATCTTCTGTAGCAAGGCAATAGTTGTATGCAAACGGTACAGAGATAATTTTTGTGGCGGCATGAGCCTCGTTTGTATATCTTGTAAGGTAAGTTCCTGTTGTTGAATTTATCGAAAGCATTCATAAAACATGTTTAAGTAGTGTGCATCCATATATGTTGGCCATGAAAAAAAAGAAATAGTAATTGTTAGTGGAAGCGGTTGATGAAAGCGTAATAATTATAAAGTGAAAAAATACTTAAAGTAAACTTGAACTTTAAAAAAAAATAAGAGTAAAAACAGTATGAGATCAAATGTAAAAGCAAGTAATTGTGTCTGGAATTTGATAAGCCTTAAGTGATGTTTACAATTGGTAAAGATGAAAGGAAGAGTGTATTTTTGGTTAGAGTGTACTCTTCTACATAGACTTTTATGCAAGCAATGATTCTTCTTGCTTTATGCGTTGTAGATATGGATTCTCTTCCATCCGTGATATGTGTGAGAATGGAAATGTTGGATTGATTCGAAGGTCCGAAAAAGACCTTACTCTTGAAATGGCAGTGAATATTAAACCTTTGTGTTCTTTGGGGCCAATGTCGAGTGTTGCTTTCTCTAATGTCATTCATTGTGACTTGTGTATTATTAAAGCCCATGCCATTCGAAGTGGTATTTTTTGGCATGCACTTCTTGTGATAGGGGAAATGGGTACATATGTTGGGTGTGAAATGTCCCATGGTGTTCCTTTGTATTTTTTGAAGTCGACTAACATGAAGGATGGAAATTCTGGGGGATTTGAGTCAAGTGCATAAAATATTGAAATGACTTTGCCAAGTGCGCCATTTACAAGGTATGCATGTACCCACAAATTGCTGGTGAGCATGACTTTTTGTTCATTGCATAAGAGAACATTTGCGTCTAGTTGTTCTCCTTTAGTGTAGTACAATTTTTTTTCCTTTGTTTCTCTGCAGAGCAGAGCGCTACTGGCATGTTCAATTTTTTTAGCATTGTTTTATTATGCAAGGCAATTTAGCTGTTTGTTGCATATAGGTGCATGGAGTCTTCAAATGTTTGTTGCTCTTCATGCGTAATAGAGGATTTTGTACTTGACATTAGGAGGTTCCAATCTTCAAGTGTAGGTGTTCCATTTCTAAGATTTGTGAGAATCCGACATAAAGCAACCTGGGAAGGGTCAACACCTTGTTGGTGAAAAATAGTTGTAAGTACTAGGAATGTATCAAAGTTGCACCAAAGTGTAGTGCCACGTGATGTGCCAGCATACAAAGGAATGTCTTTCATAGGTGGCAGCTGGCCTAAATCCCTGACAAGGATAATGGAGCGATTGCCGAATGGTTTATTTCGATGAAGGCTAAATGCATCTCGTAGGGGATCGTCAATGCAAGAAAGCATTTTTGGCCCGAAGAAGCTCATTTCACCAACGAGGATGTACTCTACATGGCGAGCTACTCTTGAAAGTGTAGGAGCAACTGTCCTTCAAGAGGATGCATTGTTTGGATAGGGATGTGAAGGTCAGAGTGGATTGTAAGGGAATTTATGTTCAAATATGCAACGTCGGTGGGTGCAAGTAACAACAATGGGCTTGTGCTTGTTGGGGAGTCTTCCATGAATGCATGTCACAAACATTTAATCAAAGAAGATTTTCCTGTCCCAACTGTACCTTGTATGATGATTCAAAGTGGGGGTTTTGGTCAAGGGTTTTTGATGTGAGAAGTAACAAGTGTAAAAGCTTTTTGCTGGATGGGAGATAATATGTGATTTTCGGGAAAGGTTGAAAAAGGACAATGTTGGTTTTGACTATTTGAGCGGTTTAATTCAATGAAATTTATGGCAGTTTCTTGCAAGTGGAGAGGGGAGAAGTATGTGACCAATTATGATTAACATCAAATTCACAATGGCCAATGATTTCAAGGCTATCAATTTCAATGTTGTAGCCTGGGTGAAGATGAGAGAGGATTTCCCATTCATTCATTTGTGTGGGGTCAAGGGGGAGGTCAGGAGGGGTAGACCCAGGAGTAGATTGATCTTCGGATTGTGGCATTTGTGGGTTTTCAATTTCGTGATGAACATGTTATGATGTATATGTCCCTTTATTTTGTTCCTAGTGTGCAATGATTTCCTCATTGGTGGATCCAATGTCATTGGGGAGGGTGCGGAAAGGGAAATACTATATTAATTCATCCTAACAAAAAGTGGCATAAGAAGGATCATTATGGGAAGGGATTGTGGTGTACCGTGGCAAGATATGGACAATCATTAGAGGGAATATGTGTTTCCATTGGTTTTGTTTCTGAAAATGAGAAAATGACCAAAAGTGTGCAGCTTCAAGGAGGGGCAACGATTCTAATGAAGCAGGTCTATTCATGTATGCAAGAATAAAGGGTGGTGTTGAGAGGGGATTTTCAGAAGCATGTAAAACACGTCTGAAAATAGTTCTATTAACATTCAGAGAAACAAATGTGCGATTGCAGAGTGAGAGTGGTAATTTCTGTAACATATGACATATTTCTTATGCCCTAATGTCTCTATCTGTTATGGTTTCTGTAAGGAGTTTCCAGACAACAATAATAGTAGGTACTTCTAGAGAAACGTTGTTCGAGAGGCATGATAACATTTGGCGGTAGCTTTCTAATTTTTTTCTTCTTTGGCTACATATTTTGAAATGTAGCTTAACACGACAAGGCATGATAGAACTATTTGGCAATCAACATTTTCTCTCCAGATGGAAATTAAATCGACATTATGGATGTTCAATCTGTCATCTTTGCGAATGGGGGTGTAGGTTTTCTGACCTTTGTTGTCTATGAACAATGAATATGTGGGGTTTAACTCCCACGGTACTCCCTAACGATGGCCGAGAACATTGTTTTTTTTGCAAAGACAAGAAGATTCATGACACTTTGTATGTCGTTGGACACAGTTGACAAGCTCTTCATAGTATTCACTTTGGGTTGACGCGAAGATTGATGTTGTCTCAAGAAGACATGGGTTGTGCTATGTTGATTGATGAAGTGCAGAATCATGATGTTTGGGTTGTCGCGGGTTCCAATCAATCACGTAATGGTCAAAATATTTTTGAGCATTGGGAACTTATGTTTCACTGTTCTAGTCAAGGGCATCCGCATTTGGTGCATTTTGCAACCAAAGAGAGCCATGTATGTGTGCAGATCCTCTATGCTACCATTCATACCTGAATGTAATATTGAAAGTCAATATTGGTTTAGATGTGGTTGTAATGTAACAGTAGGTGTAAAGAGGAATGGTAATAAAAAATACTTGCACCAATAATCAACTGCATGGAGGCCTTTTTGTAGAACTTCTTCGAGAAAAATTGTAAATGTGCAATGCATATATTGGGATGTTAAATGTGGGTTTTTAATTATATTTTGAATTATCCACTTGTAATGATTGCTCAAATTTGAGGGAACATTAGTAGGCATAATCTTGTGCAATTCATGCCATTTGGTATCAACTGCACTAAGAGTGAAGAAAAATGTTGGGCTTCCAATTTGTGTGATCATGTCAGTTAGCTCATTGCGATGCTTGTTCTAGAAAGAGCGTGTACCTTGTAGGGTTGAGCCAAAGTGCATGACCTGTTCGGGAATTCTTGAATTTGGGAACTCATGAAGACATTGTCGCAAATCTGAAACAGTTGTTGGCAAGTTGTTCTCAATATATTTCCTAACAAAAACATTAGAATTTGACTAGCTATGGTGGTGCATTAGGATGTTATATAGGTAGTAACGGAATCTTGGATGCTGGCCAAATAAATTATCATGGTAGTGTAATAGGTGCAAAGCATATTCGTGCATTTCAACTTTTGTAATTCTTGGTTGTGTGATCATGGCAATTCCTGTAGGGAAGAGTGTGGGGAATTCCATAGAAAAGAGGCCCCCAGTGGTGTATTCATTCATAGGTGATAGAGATATTGTAGGCCACTTGATTGAGTTTATTGAGTTTGGATGGGTGGAGTGCAAATAAGCACAAATGTGATAAAGTTCACTACACGAGTTTGGGAGAATTGGAACAAATGAAGAAGGTTGGATATCTAATGGAGTTAGCATGGCATCAAGATCATAAGTAGAATCGACTATCGTTTAATGGGGTATAAAGAGGATGTGGTTACATTATGAAGAAGACAAGAAATATATGTAGGTTGATCTGGTAGAGCAGAAATTGCAGATGGGTTGAGCTCTACATCTTTGTAGTAGGGATCATTAGTGAGTTTGTATTCAACTGCTACAAGTACACGTGATTTGCACACGAAGAATTCATAATTTGTTTCAAAAGGATTGTGCCTTTTCACAATTAGGATGTCCAATTCAGAAACCATTCGAGGTAGGTATTTGGAAATAGTAGTGATGTCTTGAGGGAAGCTGATTGTATGACCGCTATATTTATATTGACCACCATGGGCATGGGTTACTTGTAGAATGGGATTTACATTTGTGATGAGAATTTCCTCAACTTTTGTTAAATTTTGAAGGACATATGGTTGTTCACCAAGGTCCATGTTATTTATATGAGTGAAACGATTTGTAGATTTAGATGATGCACAACGAAAGCAACAAAGGTTACCATGTGAAATCTTTGTTTTCATACCTAGGTATGATTCTTTGCATAGTGTGAAAACATGCATTGTAGAAATTTTATCTATCCTTTGTCAAAAGTGACGGTGTTCTTCATCAAGGGGGGGGTTATATTGGTTTGGATGAAGGTGGGGTTAAATGATATGCATATTTGGGAGAGCACCTGAGAAGGGAAGGGGTGTAGCAGAAGTAGTAGGTTTTTTGCGGTTTTTATAAAGAGGTCATCGACATGCATTTATTGTATTTTATTTTGAGCATAAAGAAGGCACATCCATGCTTTTTTATCTGCATTTTGATCGTTGGATGACATATCTAAGAAAGTACAAATAATTTTCTATCAGTCAGGAGACGTGAGTAATTTAGAGTGAATCAAAATTGAGTTATGAATGCATAGGAAATGTCTTACATTTTTTTAGAATTTCAACTTTGTATTGAATATAATAAAATGATAGAAAGATAAGGGAAATGGATAAACATTCGGTTTATAAACATATACATGGTCGAGTAAGTTTCAATTGACTTTGGAAAACATGTTGAACAAGATTATTGACAAAAAAACACGATATTGTAGCATCAAACATCAATATGTATATTATGTAAATTGTAAAGGGGTAAATATACATATTTGCAATTATTGAAAAAGAGTCTTGTAAAAGAAAGTGTCTAGCACAACAACATGGTTGTATTTTACAATGGTATGGAACAATGATCTATACATAGATGCTATTTAATGTACAGAAAAGTAGCATTCCATGCAACTAAGAAGGGAGCTCAAAGGTGGCGAATAACAGATCGTTGTGCAAGAGTCAATGCTTCAATGTCTTTAAGGACCTCCTTGCATGCAGATTCATATTGAATTTCTTCTGAGTTTATCATTATTTTTTGCAAATGCTCGACACCATTGTAGTACTCTATTTTGATGGAAAGTGTCAAAAGTAAGTGGCGACCTGATATACATCCATAAATTTATTGGAGATCAGTTGGTTCAATAGAGAGAAGGAAAAAACTTTTGTTGTGATGCCCATGAGCTCATTTCCCGTGTCATTGAAAGCTATGACATTTTGAAGGTGCCCAACGTGGTCATGTAACTCAAATTTAAGTTTGTAATGATAGTCACATTCTCGAAACTCACCATTACACTTTGTACAATGCCAAATATTCTGAGAATGGTGCACTACTTTTTTCATGCCTTGCTTTCCATTGAAATCTAATGGAAATGCAAGAAAATATAAGTCGTCCATGTGTAGAGAAGTCATGGTGCCCCGAACCAAAACCCATATTGCTTTCTTAGAGGCTTCCATGCAAGTAATTTCTTGAATCGTCTTCTGTGATAAAGCTCATTTGGAAGCAACATTGTTGTTTCTATTCAAATATGGAGACGAAGAGTTGTAGCATGTTTCACATAACCAAGTTTGGAGTTTTTGAGTTTCTTCAATGTTAGGATTTATGACAAGAGTGGTAGTGGAGACTGTCCCTATGGTGATACCATTAAATTTAGTTACACGACCTCCATTGATACCAAGGATTGGCGGGTTGTCACAAGAGCATAATTCAGCAATGTTCTTTCCTACAGAGTCACAATGATCTCCCCATATTGTTATATCAATACTAAAACCTGACTTGTCCTTTAATGTGAGTTTTTTTCTTAGTGTTTCGGTTCCATCTCTTCTTCGAATTGTTGAAGCGGGTGAGGTGGAGTTAACAACACCAATAACATCTACAATGGTATTTGGGCATGTGGACTTGATTTCAACAATTGTTTTGAAATGAAAGCATTGATAAGGGAAGGTTGGATCATCTTTCAAACATGGTTTGACAGTGGATGCAACAAATAAGTAAATCTCCCATTTTTTGTTTAGGTGGTTGCATTTTAGGTTTGTTTGTTTAATTGTTCCATTCGAAAAAATATATAGTTGCCTAACTTGGATTAGATTATAAAGGGATTCAGCCAATTCAGCAAATGTAGAAAGGTGGATCTCATCTCTATCACGATCAATAAGGTCAAAGCCGAAGACTATTTCGGAGCCACGCACAGTGTTGTTGTCTTTGCCAATGCTCTACCTTGGATTGACCAATACTTTTGGTAGGGGTTGAGTGCCTTGAATGATACAGTTGTAGTTGTGATCGTATTCATCAGAGTTACTATAGAGGGACAAATCTCTTGTGTTGATGAAGAGATTGATTGGGATTCACCTGCCTTTGCGTGTAATAATGTTGATGAGTCCTTAAGAAAAGTTTCTTTACATCACACAACCTCAAGTTCAAAAACTCAAATGGAACTGTTGTAAATGAACAGGAAAAAAAAAGAAGTTAATGTGGAATCCTTTGTTATGCAGGAAGAGTACAAATACAAAAAAATGGAAGAAGTTGAATTTATAATTTAATATTACGAAGAGTTTTGAAGCACTCTGCAAGTTACTTTTTTAAGAAAAATGACTGAGCCGATTTCTTCAGATGCAACCTGTGTGCTACACGAAAATGGTAGCAGAGTCTTGTGCTGATGCGTCCCATCAGAGAGAGTGATGTGGGAGTGTGAGGATGTAGTTTTTGATGAGGTAATAGAGCCGATGTCGATTATTTGGAGTAAATCTTGAATCTCAGTGGAACCATTTAGCAATAGAGGGATGCCATTCTCAGTCAAGGTTGGCTCCATGATAGTAGCAAAGTACAATCTTGTTTTTATAATGGTAATACATGTAATTCATTTTAATGCATTGGAAGAGATATTAAAGCATAAAATAATATGTAAGAAAAGCATGAATTAAAATTGAAAATATAATTTATATCATGATTTGCTCAATATGCTGTGTAACTATCCTTTTCTCCTCTTCTACAAGAGCACTTCTTTAATCCCTATCTAATAGAGTCGATCGTAGTCAGCACCTAGATTTCCAATTGGAGGCATCGCCAAAAAACCACCAAAACTTCCCTTTCCTTATCCAATTCCACAAATACCATTTTTTGGGGAAAATTTCCCCTGGAACACCTTCTAAGACAGGTCCTAATGCAAAACCACCAACTATGCCACAAGAAAAGGGCCACATCTCAGGTCTTCCTCCATTAGCATTTAAAATTTTAGGTATTACTTCAAAGGAATTCAGTTTAGGTCATAGGAAATATGAAAGCAAAAGTAATTGAAGTTGTGTTGTGTAAGATAACTTGCATCACATATATAACGACTACAAGTGAAATATGCTCCACAAGGTAGGACACTGAAACCACTAATGTTGTTAGTATCAGAGGAAGAGAAAAAGTGACATAAAGTAATTGTATGATTTTGTAGCCGATATAGCTAGGTAATCCAAAGCTAGCTCTAGAAGAGGGCACAGATATAAACTAATGAGAAACAAAATCTTGTGACTATGAATTTGAACAAGACATAGGTTAAAAAAACAAAGGCTAAAACTTGTCTTTGAATATTGTCATTTTCTTGAGGTAGGAACACTATGTAGGCTCAAACTTTAGAGGTGGTACATAGTATTAAGCGTCCATGCAAATTTGACCTAGATATCCAATATTTATTGTAAAACATACCTTCAAGATTAAACATAGGAATCATAATGAAGGCATGCCTTCCTAGTGAATTTGGAATTTGGGTTTGTCACTGGCAGATTTATTTTGGAGAGAGGTATATGCAGAGTCGAGAATAGTAATTAGGAAACCATCCAATTCTAGTCATTGATATCATGGTGGCTGGTGATTAGAATGTTGTCCATATAAAATTCATTGGGCCATAACTTTGGGACGCTAAGCAGGTTCAGTTGTACCTTCTTCAAATAACCTGCTCTCAGGTTGAGGTGCATCATCTTTAGATTATCAGCCAATAGCTACTTAGCCTTAGAAAAAACATAGGTTTAAATATGTCACCAACAAAAAAGTCTTTTTCTTTAAACGTTAAACCAAGATCTGCTCCACATAAGGCAGGGGTTCTCATTACAATGACTTTTGGTGGCATCTCATTTTCTCCTTTCCTCAGATTTGTTGAGGAAGCTTGTTCTTCTCTATATAAAAATTGCATTGGAATAATGTTCACAATTAATAAAGAATGATGAAATGATTGTGCCAAACATGGAAATGCCCAAAAGAATGATGAACTGGTTGTGCCAAACATGGCAATGACCATAATCAAAGAATGAGATTAATTCAAGAGAGGAGGACATATAATGTACAAGTTAAAAAGTGTGATTTAACTAAGAACATGTGTTTGTGACATCAATCCATTATATGGCATCAATAATGAAATAGAGATAATTTATGACTGGGTAGTTATACAAAAGAGGAGCCATTCTAGACATTTTTTTGGGAAAAAATTTGAATACATTGCAGAGTATAACAAAAATACTTTTAAAAAAGTGAAGACTTTATTGACGGATTATATTTGGAACATGGAACAACAAAATACACTGGGAAATTATCCCAATGGGAAAAGGAAATGATAACAAATACTTCATGGTGGATATAGAAATGCTTATGGCTTTGAGAGGGAAAAAAACATTTTTTCCTTCAACTCCTTATTATGGTTCTAAGCCCAATCAACGTACCTGAAAATATGTATTTATGAATTCATGTATTGGAATGATGTTCTATGTATGTAGAGAAATCCAAGGTGCTAAAAAGCGCCAAGGCAAGAAGAATTGTGAACAAGTGGGTTGTTATTTGATAGTTCTACAATTTTATCATACTTCAAAACTAACAGCCCTGGTATTATATGGTTGGTTGTAGACATTAAATACATTTGATTACAGTATTGATAGGAAACAAAGAGAAAATATATGTAACGAAATTGGTTAAATATAGTTAAAGAAAATAACTTTTCCCAAACATGTTTCAATGGAGTAAGACATCGGATGTTTAAAAGTAAAATAAAATGGGAAAATTCTGATTTGACCTAATAAAACCTCATAAAAATTCAAATGAGACACATACAAGTTTAACAAGGAAGAAAGGATCGAATCAACATTGTGACCCAGGAAGCTCACAATATAACTCAAGTAATAATAGTCCAATGCAATAATGAATTTCTTCATGAATATTGCTACAGTGACCAGAATACACAACTCAAAATAACGTTTTTATAATTTTCCCATATTTTATCCTAACGATGTCTTTAATGAAAAGTTCTAAATACAAAATTTAAGAACTTGTCAAAGCTATAATTCCTTAACCTACAATTGAATTAGATTTTACAGTGGATAGGATACAACAATTATCGATGCATTACTTCAGTGGGATAATCTCTATGACTGTTGGCAGTTAACATCAACTGAGGAGTTTCTATGCAGCATGACAAAAAATATGGAAATTTATAAATTTTTTGCTCACGGGGCTTGCTCTTCTTGCCTTAACACTTTCACCACAATATAACGGAGCAACATTGTAAGAATCGGTGCAAGCCTAAAGACTTGGAATCTAGATTAAAATTGATTAATTAATATATGTTGTAATATGCTTCAAAATATAATAGATGACCATTGGGTTCAAACCTATGTTCATTTATTGGCTCCTCCTTGGTTTGCTGAAAAGTAGTAATTTATAACTCGGTTTAGGGCATAATATCTTTCATTCCTTACAATTTATGGGTCTTAAAATTTACAAATTAGCTTTAATGTGAAACAGAAATGCAAACTGTAGGTATTTTATAACTACCCATATTTGGGCACACTGATGCTTCAAGAGCTCTATGTTAAGAATTTTTGGAAGTAAGGATGTTAGTTCTTTAGTGTCAGGTTAGGATTTTACTTGAACAAGAAGTGATCTATTTAATCTGAACCCTGAGTCTCCCTAGTGAATATCATAAGAAAATATAATAAATTTTACAAGCCAAATTGCCTAGTCTGAAAGTGATCCTACTGCTTCAAAATTAGTTATCAAATATGAGTAAAAGAGCATCCCGAGGATCCTCGATCCAACCATGAAGCTTTTTAAATCTGGAAAAAATTCTTCTTGTTTTACAATATAGATAGTACACATTAGAGAATAAACGTGGTAAAATTCTGAAGTGTAAAGATACAGGAGTGTTACAAAGTTCATGAATTTCAATGGGTGCTTGGTTTAGTGACAATGGTGGTCTGTTTCATCCTATGATGTCACCTATTGCACTCTCATAGACCAATATATGGGTGGGATTATGAAACCCATTATTCCTAGGTGGACTACCCATTTGAGCAAACATGACCAACACATCGCTCATAATTCCAGATTTAAGTTTTAGGAACTTCCCAACATCCTTGAAAAAGCATACATGCGAGTAGACACTAGTTCTACCAAATCCCTTGTTATATAACTTAATGATTTCTGGACTAATACAATAGGTTTGGCAATGACAAAATATGTGTGGGATATTGAGGGTTTTTGCATGGTTGTGTTGAAGCCTCGAAAATCGTTGCTTCAAACATTGGGGGAAAACCACCTGGTCCGGACCTTAGAACAACTCCTTATCCGTTTAGGATGGTGGCTCCAACTGGATTTATAGGACCAGTTTCCTAGTAATCAAAAATATTGGTGATGGGGTGTTTGTGCAAGTGAATAATGGAACTAACTAACTGAGCTAATCTATTTAACTTAATCATCGGAGATCCGAGAATAGACTTGTGATATCCAATAAAACAGATTCATTGAATTTCTTCAATTCTCAATGTGCTAAGCCAAAAAATTTTAAGCATATCTTTAACTTCGATTGGATGACTCAGCCTTGAATGCAATTGACTAGTGTATGTGGCATCGGAGAGTTCTGAAATGATGAAATTGATGGAATTAGAAAGGCATTTTATTGCCATCTGCTGACTGTGTGGTTTAATCAAATATGTCCATAGGACATCCCATGTAATTTCTTGTATGTTACTGATTTTTTTATTCTGATTGATTGATTCCTGCTTCCACCTAGTATCAGTTTCTTTTACCCTTGGCATCTTTCCTAGAGTACAATCTGAAATCAAATTAGCTACATATAGACTATCATAAACCAATTGTGTCAAATTGTTCATTATGGTTCTTACTCTTGATGTAGCACGATATTATTTAATCAGCCGTGTTTCCCATTCAACAAAAAAAATCTCTTTATGCTTTTCTTCAATTCTGGGAAGATTTGAAATCTTTCCCTGTTCTGAGTCCTGCCTGAAATAAATTCTGAAATATTTTCAACTACGTTTTCAAATTCTATTTTTGTGTTGACTGCTTCATCGATGAGAGATGATTTCATTTCACATAGAGTTTCAGCTTGTGCAATTTTTTGACATAGATCATCCAACTGTTGAGATAACAGCTTACTTGTTTCCAGAGCTTCTGTTTTGAATTGGTCAATTTTAGGATAATCCTTGAATTTATCTAATCTCGCTTGAAATATTTTACTTCTCTCTTCTTTGGAAACCTTTTCATTTTGCAGCAATGTCTGCAATTTGGATACCTTTTGAGACAACTGTTGTTGTTATTTAAAGCTTGTTGATCAAACTTTCTCTTTTCAATACTCAATTGTTCTTCTAATTGTTTGACTCTGAGTCTTTCTTGTTCCAACTGCTGCTCTAACTGTAATATATTTTGTTGATCACCTGTTGTTCTTTCTTCTAATAATGCTATCTGTAAGTCTTTTTGTTTTACCAATTGAGTGACTTCAGTAGCTTTATCTATAGTAGCTGCACTATAGGCACTTGCATATTGTGATAGTTTGGTAAGATCATCTAAAGGATTTACTTCAGTTTTCTTCCAAACAACATTCATTAATTCAACTAGTGAAGTTGCAAGTGGTCCTTGATCAATCCTCCTTCTCTTTCTGTTTTATGACAATAGCCCTGTGGTTAGGGCTGTAAAAGATATCCAGAGGAGGTATGTATTCAATTCTCAGCACAATTTCTTTAGATGGATTTCCAGGAATGATCTCAATATCCTGATTGTTCAGATTATCAACTTGAGGATTGTTTTGTTCTCCCATTTGCTGAGAGAATTGTTCATATTGTTGTAGCAAATGGGGAGTAATAATCATTTCAATAGAATTTCCCTCTTTCTGTGAGGCCTTTTCTCTTTCAAGTTGATCATCAGGCTTATTACCTATATCTTCTTTTTCAGACTGTACATCAAGCTTTCTACCTGTATTCTCCTTCTCTAACTGCACATCAATTATGCTGGTTGTCACTTCTTTCTCTGTTTTGCTCATTGTATCTTCCTTTTTCTTTTGTTCTATTTCAATACTTTTATTTTCTTGTGAAGGAATCCTTAGTTGTTCAAGGGGAACTTTAAGTAATCTCTAGGTTCTAAACTACATAAATTTATTCATATCTTCTGCTTGAAACTTAGATTTAGCTAGATCATAAACTTGAGAAAATTTCTCAATTGAGACAAATAAATCATCAAAGTCATCAGGCTCATGCTCAAACTTAGCAATTTGGACCAAAGTTGTGAAATAAAAAGCCACTTTATTTGGATCATATTGTCTGCTTGGAACGGTTTCAAGCTTAATATTTCTTATCTTAAGGACTTCTTTTTCAGCATGCTTAAAATAATTAAGGGTATAGGTTCCACAATGGAAAGGAAAAGTAAGCCACATCAATTTTTTGGAATTCTTTAAACACTTGGACATCCCTTTTTCTGTCAACTCGTAAGAAATATCTTGAGCTAAAAGTTTATCAGGGACATATAGAGGTAAGACATGGGGCTCAACAATGCTTCCAAATACTCTAATATAGGTGAATTTCTCTTCACTTAACCAATTTTCGATTTGGGATATGTCAAGTTTTGCCTTATCAGAGAGCCGAGGAGGGGGTTGGTTAAAAATGGTCTAGTAAATAGGCAACATGTAGCCATGGAAAATTATGTATACATGGTTCTTGAAATGGGCTTTCCACAAATGCTTATGGTAGATGTGTATAGGGATAGGATTTTGAGGGGTCCATTTCCAACCCAGAATAGGAAATTCAGAATTAAAACACAAGGCATCTAAAATATAAGCACAGAAATGAAATGGGGGAGCATTTCTAGTATGTTTATTTCTTCTATAATCCATAATCTTATTTTATATTTTGTCCGATAAAATAACTGACCAATCCATAATAACAGAACCAACAACGACCTAAATCAGGGGTACCATTTGAATAGAAAACCTTGCAGAATTATCATACCCAAAAAGTCTGCACATCAGGTCGGAAGCATAGCAATATGGAGGTGTGAGAGACTCTACAGAATACATACCTGAGGTCTCATTCTTATGTTTTTATGGAGCTCGTCTCCATTCTTTAATTGGGTCTGATTCAATTTCATTGTTTGAGGTGAAATCTTCTATGAAAGATTTTTTGTAGGTATTTTTAGGATATGGAAGATGGTACATTTCTTTGATGTCTTCTGCTCTAAAGGACCCAAACATATTTCCCCCAACTGTCACGAATGTTCTGTTTGGGTCTGATTCAATTTCATTGTTTGAGGTGAAATCTTCTATGAAAGCTTTGTTGTAGGTCTTTTGAGGATCTGGAAGATGGTACATTGCTTTGATGTCTTCTGCTCTAAAGGACCTAAACATATTTCCCCCAACTGTCACGAATGTTCTTTTTGTGATGGTGGTGTTGTTTATCACCCATCGTATTATGTCATAATATGGGAATACATTCAACCGAGCGGTAATTCTATGAAGAAAATAATTTGTGAGTTCTTTAAGGGGATTTTCATCTGAATCTGATTCTTCATCTGGCACCATTGCCTTTACCTTCGTAACTGTAGGGTCTTCTTTTTCAAGAAAATTGTATACTTCTTCCCAGTAAAGCTTCCCGAGACCCTGGCACGTAGTATCCGTAACTAACTTTATCTCGGCTGGCTTTTATTTTGGCATTGTGGTAATGGTAGCAGTCTTTGAGGCGGAAACAGTTCTTGATTTCTTAATTTTCTTAGATATTTTCTTCATCTGGTATTGTTTCACTAATTCGGAGACCGCGAGGGTTTAATGTTCTACAGCTCTGCAAATGATAAAAAACCTTTAAGAAGCGGAAAGAAATAGAGTCAGAAGAACAATTATGCGAAAATATTTTATTAATGATTCCAAATTAATTAACTTGGTATTTAAAATTGAATGCCTAAAAGGAAAGTCACATTCATGCATTCATGATAGAACTGATTACCATAATTCGTTTTATTTTTGAATTAATGATGCTCGTACAATCGGAGATAGGCGATATTAAAATATTAATGTAAAAATGTCCTTTTGAAGCTTCCGATTGTGATAGGGCGATAAATGATATATGTGAAGTGCAAATAGCGATTAGTGAAGACTGATGATTTATGGCATTGGATTTTTCGAAAGGAGAAACAAAACAGCATCTCATGTTTTCCTGATTTGCGATTTGCGATAAAGTCATATCGCATCAGATATTTTCAAAGGATTTGAGTTGTACATGATCTTCGCCAAAATGCAATTGCGATGATGGTGGGGTCCATCTCATCGGATATTTTATAAAACAAGTAGTCGTGATGTTTCTTTTTTTAAATGTGATTGTGATAAGTCACATCACATCAGATTTTTGCAAAGAAAATATGAAAACATAATACTCTACCGATTTGTGATTACGATTTACTTTATTGCATCATATTTTTTAACATGAAAACTCTTATACTTTGTGTTGATGCGATATAAGCTTTATAGTTGACTGGGTCAGAATAAACTTAATGTTACATTTGTTTATTTTCACTTGAGATATGCGATATGCAATACATAATTTTTAATCAATGAATCTTTTTATTGTTTCTTTTTATAATGATCGGATTTCCTCAATGTTTTTTTTTTCTATGTAAATAAGAAAGGGGACCCATTTTTAAATGAAATTTATTCTAAAATTTTCTAAAATGGGGAGGGTTGTTGTACAGTACAACAATTGGCGATTCACTGGAAGAAAAAGTTATCTCTGAAAAAATAAAATAATACTATATTTTTAGTAAGTAAAAAATTTTAAAGACAATGAAAACTGTCTTGGAAAAATTTAAATAAAATCTAACTCTGAAAAAGAAATAAAAATCACTTACAATCTCTTTTTAATTCCTCAAAAATAAAAACATTTTTTGGTTTAATCAAGCTTTGATTGGTTGATAAAGATAAAGTAGGGGGCCTTTCCTCTCTTAGCTTTGTGATTTACTCTATTGTCACAGGTAGTGCCTCTGCTACCTGCAAACGTTTATAGTCTCGACAGGGTTACCTTTTAACCATTAATCATTCATTGTCCCATCCATCTAAGAGCATGACTCTTTAAAGAATAAATTCATAGGATATACTATCTTGTGTTTTTTTTGTTTTTCTTTTAATTTAAAAGCCATTGTTATAGTTTGGTAGCCAGTTGATAACAATGCCATTCAGTAGTTGTAATCAAATTGAACAAGTTGTCTCGTGATGAGACCCCTTGTCTTATGATTATAAGCCATTACCCTGTTTTAGTATGCAGTAGTGGCAATGTCAGTTTAATTGCTTCTTATGATCATGGTAAGCAGGCTCGTGATGAGACCTCTTATCTTTTATTATTAGACAAATAATTTTTTAGAATTATATTCTAAAAAATCACAACCTTAATGGATGGCGTGAATGATTTTCTCCTTAGGAGTCAATGGATGACAATTTTTTAGAGTTTTAAGTGCCAAAATTGGTGAAGTCTTTACTTTTTATAGATAACCTTTCTTTGCATAACAAACTTATAATGATTTACAATATTTTCAAGGTTTTGGAAGATTTTGCAAATGTTTTAAACAGATTATCAAATTTTAATATTTTATTTTAACTATCCAAAATTGTAATCATTTCCTTAAAAATTCTTATTTACTTAAACAAGTATTTACAATATTTTCTCAAAGAAATTTTCAAATAGTAAAAAGTCAATTAAAGACTATTAACAACCTTATTTGTAAACAAACAAACTTGCATAATAGAATATGTACAGGTAAGAAGGGGTTACCTTCTTAAGAAAATAATTTTTTCAAGATAAGCCCATTCACAGGAAGAGATTCTCTCTTTCCTGTTAAATCTTGCAATATGAACATTGATGAGCCTATCTTTTCAACAATCTGAAATGGTCCAAGCCACATCTTTAGAAATTTGGTATGTTTACCCTTATTTTCATGTGCTTTGTCCCATTTCAGAACAAGATCACCAATTTGAAAAGTTTTGGATCCGGTAGAACTTGAATCAAAAGAAGATTTTATGAGTTGTTGATGTTTGGTATGAACACTTTTAACTTTCTCTCTATCTTCTTCTAACTTAAGAATTTGATCAAATCTCAATTGAAGAGATGATGAAGGATTATCTTCAATGAATTGGACTAGGGCTAGAGATGGAAGTACTAGGTTTGATGGTATAACAACTTCTTTGCCATAGACTAGATTAAAAGGTGAAGTTCCTATTGAAGCATTTTGAGTTATGCGATCAGCCCATAGTGCAAAAATTAAAGATTTATGCCAATTCTTTTGACTCTGATCAATTGTTCTTTTGATGATTTTGATGATATTTTTATTTGTTGATTTAGTTAAACCATTACCTTGTGGATTATAATTTGCTGAATATTTCAGTTTAAAACCTCTCTTGATTGCAAATTCCATTATACTGTTTCCAGAGAAATAAGATGCATTATAAAAAACAAAGGCATTAGGTACACCAAACCTGGTAATGATGAACTGATCAATGAATTCAATGATTACATCAGAATTGGCTACCTTTAAAGGAATTTCTTCTACCCATTTTGTAAAGTAATCTATTGCTGTAAGGATGTATCTGTGTTGTTTGGAAGAATGTGGAACAATTTATCCAATAATATCAA
This sequence comes from Pinus albicaulis, assembly GCA_034641835.2. Classification (NCBI taxonomy): domain Eukaryota; kingdom Viridiplantae; phylum Streptophyta; class Pinopsida; order Pinales; family Pinaceae; genus Pinus; species Pinus albicaulis. The sequence continues at coordinate 724,303 of JAXQQM020071505.1, forward strand.
GTCCCCATTGTTCAAATGGTTGCTTAATATTTACTGATTGTAAAGGAAAGGTTGGTTTCCTTTGTCTCCCACTAGCAGTTTGACAAGTCTCGCATTTCCTTACATAGTCATGTGCATCTTTGAACAAGGTAGGCTAATAGTAACCAGAATGGATTATTTTGTGGGTTGTAGTGTCTCCTCCAAAATGTCCACCTGCTGGTCCATCATGTAATTACTGCAACACCTTGTGTGCTTTAGTTTTTTAGGACATCTTAATAGAATGGAATCATAATTTCTTCTAAATAACACATCATCAATGATTTTGAAGTGTTTGGCTTTTAATCTTAAGTCGCGCTTGTTTTTATAGCTGAGATTAGAAGGAGCATACCCATTTTTCAAATAAAAGATCAGATCAGCATATTGAAATTCAAAATCTATAATACTTATCTGATTTACTTGAACAATATTATCTTGATCTTGATGTTCTAGTATGTTGGAAGCTCCTGCTAACAATCTGTAAAAACCTTGTCCTCTAACAATTTTGACTGGCTTAATATCAATATCATACTCTTGTTAAGTTGTTACCCAATTAGCTTTCTTTTCTCCTACTTCATTTTGTATTAACAATTGTCTCACCGCAGAGAATGGGACAATTATTTTTGTGTGTCTTTAGGAGAAATGGTCTAAAATGTTTGATTGTTTTAAACACAACAAAGGCTTGTTTTTCTACATCAGAGTAATTAATTTCGGCTCCTTGCAGATTAGAGCTAAAGAAATAGATTGGTGCTTCTGCTTGTTGATCATTGGGTTGTGTTAAAACGGCAGCATAGGATGTTTCAGTAGCCAAAGTATACAGAATGAAATGTTTAGAAAAATCAGGAGTATTCAATGTAGGTGCATTAATGATTCTTGTTTGATTGAATCGAAGGCTTCTTTTTATTTATGCAACCATTTGAAAACTAAATTTTTCTTTATCATATTCTGCAAAGGTAAAACTATTTGAGAAAAATCAGGAATAAATCTCTTCACAAAATTGATCTATCCCAAAAAGGATTGCATGGATTTCTTTTTATGTGGTAAAGAAATATTAGAGATTTATTTCACTCTATCGGGGTCAATATATATGTCATCTTTAGACACAACAAATCCTAAGATCTTTCCTTCATTGAGAGTAAATAAAGATTTCTTTGGATTCAAAGAAATGCCAAACCTTCTACATCGTTCAAATATATGTTTCAAAGCATGCATATGATTAGCTCTTTTCTTTGAAAAGACAGTTATGTCATCAAGAGAGATAATAACTGATCTATTAATCAACCCTTTGAATTCTATATCCATAGCTCTCTGGAAAGTAGCTCCTGCATTGATCAAACCAAAAGGATTTTTTTGGTAGGCATAAGTTCCCCACTTGGTTCTGAAGGTAGTTTTCAACCTATCATCCGGATGTACCAATATTTGGTTATAACCTGAAAAAAAATCAAGAAAAGACATTAGTTCAGAACCAGCTAATTTTTGAAGTATTTGTTCCATTGTTGGTAATGGGAAGTTATCCTTTTGACATGCCTTTGTTTAGATTTTTGAAATCAATACAGATTCTAATATCTCCATTTTTCTTCTTGACAAGCACCATGTTTGAGACCCAACTAGAATGTCTTACAGGAAAAATAATTTTCGCCTTCAAAAGTTTATTCAATTCTGTTTTTATTTGACTTTCTAGATTGGGATGAATTTTTCTCAACTTATGTTGGACTGGTTTTACATCGGAAAGCATTGGAATTGTATGTTGAATGACAGAATTATCATAAGTTTTCAAATCTTCATAATTCCAAGAAAAGACATTTTTGTACTTATTCAGAAGCTTGATGAAAGCAATCCTTTCCTCTGAAGTTAACTCAAGTCCTAAATTAACATTTTGTTGTTTAGACTCAGTACCAAGATTTACTAATTCAAACTTCAAAGTAGAACTTTGGAGTTTGGCATTGGTAACTTTTTTGAATCTATCTTTGATATCATATAGATCTTCAAGTTTAACTACAGACCTAGGAATAGGATTTTCATTGCCTTTTGATGTGTTTTGAAGATCATGATTACTTTGATCAATGATTTGGTCATCATAAGATTTTTCTGAAGTCAAGAAATTTAAGATATCTTCATTAGGATAGAATACTCTCTAATTGGTGACATTATCAGGTACAGAAGGTCGAAAAATTAATTCAACAGAAAACCTATCTGGACTATAATCCTCAGCTGGGAGAAGCTTGGAAGCGACATTAGCTTATAAATCAGCTGCTAAATTTTGAGTTCTAGGGATAGAAGAGATGTTGAATGCTAGAAATTGAGTGGTAAGATCTTGAACAAGGGATTCATAATGTTTAAGATGATCTGAAAGACAATGGATAGTGTTTCTTACTTGTCTGATAACAATTTTGGAATCACCATACACTTTCAGGTATTTAACATTCAACCCTATTGCTTTATAAAGCCCTTGGATCAAGGCTTCATATTCAGAAGAGTTATTCATACACTCAAACTCTAATCTGCATGACAGCATAGTTTTTTCTCCCTCTGGATCAACTAAAATGCATCCAGCTCCTGTGCCGTCATTGGATTTTGATCCATCAAAATACAAAGACCAAAATAAAGACTTATCTACAATTTTATTTACAGATTGATCAGAAAAATTAATGCATCTTGGAGAATAATTTTGTGAAAAATTTTCAATTTGTGAAGTAAAAGTAATTACAGAAAAAGGTGATTCAGGTGTTGTGAAATTTCCAAGCAATGATTCAGTAGAATAACCTCCGAGAATGTTGTTATTAAAAGTCACACGTTTATTTTCTTGTTCAAATTCTTTCACAGTATGCATCATGTGTTTTTCTCTCTCAGCCTTGATTTGATTGGGTTTCCCTTTGTGGGGAAGCCACATGTGAGAATAATCAGTGGCGATATAACCATTAAGCTTTGCAGACCAATCCCTACTTAATATTAATCCATAAAACTCAGGAATATCTGCAATTATAATATCAATTCTCTGGACTATCCTGGGATCAGTGGCTAACCTAATAATGACCGAATTAATTTCTTCCACAACTTGCACTTTAATCTGATCTAATTGAACAATATGTACTATGGATTTTTGGGGTTCAATGTTTAATTTTGAGCAGACTGAAGTAGGCATTATATTTGATGATGCTCCTGAATCTGTCAAGCAGTTATGTAAATTCTTGTTGTAGACCTCATAAGTCAAGAGAAAAGGAGTTGTCTGAGAATTGTATTTTTCTCCAATAAGAACAGTATCAGTAGCATCTACTTTATCTGGTGGCTTACCTAATCCTTTGGCTGCTTTGGAAACTACATGACTTGGTAGAGGAGAAATAGATGTTGCATTTAATTCTTTCAATAACAACTTTTGTTGATGCTTGAGTTTGCTAAGTTCATCTAAATAAATATTTTCTCTAGTTTTCTTCATGTCTTCAACAATGTTACAATCCATAGAATCAGACACTACCAGAGTCTTAGATGTTGTTGTAGGAGGATTAGAAGACGATGGTTGATTTTGAGTAGGCAAAGGAGAAGCTTTCTTTACAGGGGTTTTATCTTTGATATTCAGAGTTGAACTTTTCTTCTTGGGAACTATTTGAACAGCTTCTGTTGTAGATTTACTTCTAGTACTTACTGGTAGGGCTTCTTGTTCTTTTTCACTCTCTGAGTTAGGCAAAATGAAATCCCACATCCTGTGTAATTCAACTATTTCTTCTTCTAATAATAATAATAATAATGGAGGTGTATATTTTTCTTCATCTTCTTCTAGATCTGACTCTGCATTGAATATTGAATTGGGTGGCTTAGATTCAGTTTTCTGATTCCTTTTGAAGTTCCTAAAAGATCTATTGGTGGAAGTTTTTCCTACTTTTTTTTTTTATTTCGATCATTTCATTGGACAAAGTCTTCAGAACTTTCTGTAAGCCTTCCATGTCATATAGATCCCTAGGTGTTTTCTTCTTTGAATCATCCTTAAAACTAAGATTTTTGGATTTTCTTTCCTCATTAGCATTCCTTTTATCCAAAGCAATGATATGTCGTTCTACTACAATTGCTTCTTTCATATTTTCAACTAAAGTAGGTTTAGCATCTCTATCTACAAAAATGGCTATATTTGAAGGAAAAGTTGTTATATACCATTCACTTCGGACTTTCTCACTAGGTTTTGAGGTTTTAGGAATTTTATTCAAAAGTTTGTTGAATCGGGAATTAAAATCTTTAATGGGTTATTTGGATTCTGCTCTCAAATTGGAGAGATCGTTAATTAGAGTTGCTATTGATCTATCATCTCCAAATTTGGTTAAGAAATGTTCTTGGAAAATATCCCAACTTGTAATAGATCCTGATGGTAATGAAAAATACCAGGATCCTACTGCCCCTTGTAAAGTATAAGGGAATAACCTAACCACAACATCTTCATGTTGTACTACATTTAAATTTACAGATAACATAAAGTTATTAATGTGTTCTTATTCTTGTATACCAAGGTCAGGACTAAATTTTGGCAGCCATTTTTCAAGATGATCTAGAAAATCATGCAAAGGTGCAGGCATTTCAACAGCTCCTAGATTAGTCCAGGGTCTTTGTGCCATTGTTGTGATAACGGTTGAGGGACTTGAAGAGACAATTGGTGTTTGAGTAGAAGTTGTTGGAATAATTGTACTCTTCTGGGTTTGATTTTGGGAAGTAGATGAGTGAGTTTGTGATGAAGAAATAATATCACTACTTGATTCCAACGGTGTCTTTCTGGTTTTAACTCGACTAGGTAAAGGAAATTCCTTTGGAGGAATACCAAGTTTTTCACTTTGTGACCTAGTAAGAGGTTTTGAAGATATGAATTATGAGGTAACACTACCTTCGGATAATTCAGACTCTTCTAAAGATAATGAGAACCCTTCGAGTTTATGAACTAAAGGTTGTATTTTAGGGGACTCGGGAGGTTGATTGTCTGACATATCTAAAGCTTTGGTAGTGGGTGTATTGATGTTCTTCTCAATTTCTTCCCTAGAGATTTGAGATGTAGAGGAAATTGAAGAAGGTGATGAGGGTGAGTTGCTCTTGGAATGGCCTGTAGATTTGGATTTACTTTCCATTCATAGCTTAGGCCCTCCTTCTAGTGCCAAAAATGTTGAAGCCTCGAAAATCGTTGCTTCAAACATTGGGGGAAAACCACCCGGTCCGGACCTTAGAAAAACTCCTTATCCATTTGGGATGGATGGTGGCTCCAACTAGATTTATAAGACCAGTTTCCTAGTAATGAAAAATATTGGTGATGGAGTGTATGTGCAAGTGAATAATGGAACTAACTAACTGAGCTAATCTGTTTAACTTAATCTATGACTTGCAAATAATTCTAAAACTAACCCTGGTATTAACTATGTATACGACTTAAATATTGTTCCAATTAACAAATAACCATGAAAATGTATTATTTACTTAAAATAAAGATGAAATATCATATAATGATAACTCTGTTTAAGAAATTAAACAGAGTTATAATAGCACATCGCATTCATAAATTTATATCGTTTACACACACTATGAAAGATGATATCCCTCTATCTTCAGAAATGATATGATAAAGAAATATTTGAGAAACAAGTATATATAAGCCATAGCAGATTTTAATGAGAATATTTCATCACATAAAGAAAATAAAATGAAATCGATAGAAATACCAGATACATTTGATATCTTCCTGATGCAATTTGATATTTTGATCCTGCGTTTTAACTTAGAACAATCCTCAAGGTACAGAAATGCAACTCTCAAAAATAATTCACCATGAAATCACAAGATGTGATCCTTTATCAAAAACAAGATAGTCAAGGAGTACAGAAATGTACTGTCCAAGCCCAAAATATTACAAATTTGGGACCCCTTTCTAAAATTCTTGAAAGGGGTTTAAATAGGAAATTCAGAAAACAAATTAACTACAACTTATGCTAGAAACGATCATCGGAGATCCTAGAATAGACTTGCGATATCCAATAAAACAAATTCATTGAATTTCTTCAATTCCCAATGTGCTAAGCTGGCAAATTTTAAGCATATCTTTAACTTCGGTTGGATGACCCAGCCTTGAATGCAACTGACTGGTGTATGTGGCATCAGAGAGTTCTGAAATGATGAAATTGATGGCATTAGAAAGGCATTTGATTGCCATCTGCTGACTATGTGGTTTAATCAAATATGTCCATAGGTCATCCCATGTAATTTCTTGTATTTTACTGATTTTATGATTCTGATTGATTGATTCTTGCTTCCACCTAGTATCAATTTCTTTTACCCTTGGCATCTTTCCTAGAGTAAAATCTGAAATTAAATTAGCTGCATATAGACTATCATTAACCAATTGTATCAGATTGTTCATTATGGTTCTTGCTCTTGATGTAGCACAGTCTTCTTTAATCAGCTGTGTTTCCCATTCATCAAACAAAATCTCTTTATGCTTTTCTTCAATTCTAGGAATATTTGCAATCTTTCCCTGTTCTAAGTCCTGCCATGAAATAAATTCTGAAATATTTTCATCTGCATTTTCAAATTCTATTCTTGTGTTGACTGCTTCATCGATGAGAGATGTGTCATTTCACATAGAGTTTCAACTTGTGTAATTTTTTGACACAGATCATCCAACTGTTGAGATAACAACTTACTTGTTTCCAAAGCTTCTATTTTGAATTGGTCAATTTTAGGATAATCCTTGAATTTATCTAATCTCGCTTGAAATATTTTACTTTTCTCTTCTTTAGCAACCTTTTCATTTTGCAGCAATGTCTGCAATTTGGATACCTCTTGAGACAATTGTTGTTGTTTATTTAAAGCTTGTTGATCAAGCTTGCTCTTTTCAATACTCAATTGTTCTTCTAATTGTTTGACTCTGAGTCTTTCTTCTTCCAACTACTGCTCTAACTATAATATCTTTTGCTGATCACCTGTTGTTATTTCTTCTAATAATGTTATCTGTAAGTCTTTTTGTTTTACCAATTGAGTGACTTCAGTAGCTTTATCTATAGTAGCTACACTATAGGCACCTGCATATTGTGATAGTTTGGTAAGATCCTCTAAAGGATTTACTTTAGTGTTCTTCCAAACAACATTCATTAATTCAACTTGTGAAGTTGCAAGTGGTCCATGATCAATCCTCCTTCTCTTTCTTTTTTTTCTGACAACAACCCTATGCTTAGGGATGTGAAAGATATCCAGAGGAGGTATGTCTTCAACTCTCAGCACAATTGCTTCAGATGAATTTTCAGGAATGATCTCAATATGCTGGTTGTTTAGATTATCGACTTGAGGATTGCTTTGTTCTCTTATTTGCTAAGCGAATTGTTCATACTATTGTAGCAAATGGGGAGTAATAATCATTTCAGCAGAATTTCCCTCTTTCTGTGAGGCCTTTTCTCTTTCAAGTTGATCATCAGGCTTATTACCTGTATCTTCTTTTTCAGACTGTAAATCAATCTTTCTACCTGTATTCTCCTTCTCTGACTACACATCAATTTTGCTGGTTGTCACTTCTTTCTCTATTTTTCTGGCTGTATCTTCCTTTTTCTTTTGTTATATTTCAATACTTTTATTTGCTTATGAAGGAATCCTCATCTGGTCAAGGGGAACTTTAAGTAATCATTGGGTTCTGAACTGCATAAATTTGTTCATATCTTCTGCTTGAAACTTAGATTTAGCTAGATCATAAACTTGGGAAAATTTCTCAATTGAGACAAAAAAATCATCAAAGTCATCAGGCTCATGCTCAAACTTAGCAATTTGGACCAAAGTTGTGAAATCAAAAGCCACTTTATTTGGATCATATTGTCTGCCTGGAACGGTTGCAAGCTTAAGATTTCTTATCTTAAGGGCTTCTTTTTCAGCATGCTTAAAATCAGTACGGGTATAGGTTCCACAATGGAAAGGAAAAGTAGGCCACATCAATTTTTTGGAATTCTTTAAACACCTAGACATCCCTTTTTCTATCAACTGGTAAGAAATCTCTTGAGCTAAAAGTTAATCAGGGACATAGAGAGGTAATACATGAGGCTCAAAAATGCTTCCAAATACTCTAATATAGGTGAATTTCTCTTCACCGAACTAATTTTCGATTTGGGATATGTCACGTTTTGCCTTATCATAGAGTCGAGGAGGGGGTTGGTTAAAAATAGTCTGGTAAATAGGAAACATGTAGCCACGGAAAATATGGTTCTTGAAATGGGCTTTCCACAAATGCTTATGGTAGATGTGTATAGGGATAGGATCTTGAGGGGTTCATTTCCAATCCATAATAGGAAATTCAGAATTAAAACACAAGGCATCTAAAATATAAGAACATAAATGAAATGGGGGAACTTTTCCAGTATGCTTATTTCTTCTATAATCCAGAATCTTATTTTCTATTTTGTCCGATAAAATAACTGACCAATCCATAATAACAGAACCAACAACGACCTCAATCAGGGGTACCATTTGAATAGAAAACCTTGCAGAATTATCATACCCAAAAATTCTGCACATCAGGGCGGCAACATAGCAATATGGAGGTGTGAGATACTCTACATAATACATACCTGAGGTCTCATGCTTATGTTTTTCTGGAGCTCGTCTCCATTCTTTAATTGGGTCTGATTCAATTTCATTGTTTGAGGTGAAATATTCTATGAAAGCTTTGTTGTAGGTCTTTTGAGGATCTGGCAGATGGTACATTTCTTTGATGTCTTCTGCTCTAAAGGACCCAAACATCTTTCCCCCAACTGTCACGAATGTTCTGTTTGTGATGGTGGTTTTGTCTATCACCCATCGTATTATGTCATAATATGGGAATACATTCGCCTGAGCTGCAGTTCTATGAAGAAAATAATTTGCGAGTTCTTTAAGGGGATTGTCATCTGAATATGATTCTTCATTTGGCACCGTTGCCTTTACCTCTGTAATTGTAGGGTCTTCTTTTTCAAGAAAATTGTATACTTCTTCCCAGTAAAGCTTCTCGAGAACCTGGCACGTAGTATCCGTAACTACCTTTATCTTGGCTGGCTTTTCTTTTGGCATTGTGGTAATGGTAGCAGTCTTTGAGGCAGCAACAATTCTTGATTTCTTAAGTTTCTTAGATATTTTCTTCATCTGGTATCGTTTCACTAATTCGGCGACTGAGAGGGTTTGATGTTCTACAGCTCTGCAAATGAGAAAAAACCTTTAAGAAGCAGGAAGAAATGGAGTCAGAAGAACAATTATGTGAAAATATTTTATTAACGATTCCAAATTAATTAACTCCGTATTTAAAATTGAATGGCTTAAAGGAAAGCACATTCACGCATTCTTGATAGAATTGATTACCATAATTCATTTTATTTTCAAATTAATGATGCTCGTACAATCGAAGATCGGTGATATTAAATTCTTAATGTAAAAATGTCCTTTTGAAGCTTCCGATTGCGATAGGGCAATAAATGATATATGCGAAGTGAAAATAGCGATTAGTCAATACTGGTGATTTATCGCAACGGAGTTTTCGAAAGGAGAAAAAAAACAACATCTCATGTTTTCCCAATTTGCGATTTGCAATAAATTCATATCGCATCAGATATTTTCAAAGGATTTGAGTTGTACATGATCTTCGCCGAAATGTGATTGCGATGATGGTGGGGTCCATCGCATCGGATCTTTTATAAAACAAGTAGTCGTGATGTTTATTTTTTGAAATGCGATTGCGATAAGTCACATTGCATCGGATTTTTGCAAAGAAAATATGAAAACATAATACTCTACTGATTTGCGATTGCGATTTACTTTATCGCACCAGATTTTTTAACATGAAAACTCTTATACTTTGTGCCGATGCGATATAAGCTTTATAGTTGATCGGGTCAGAATAAACTTAATGTTACATTTTTTTATTTGCACTTGAGATATGCGATATGCGATATATACTTTTTAATCAATCAATCTTTTTATTTTTTCTTTTTATAATGATCGCATTTCTTCAAAGTTTTTTTTTTGTTTTGTTTTGTTTTTTTGGTTTTGTTTTTTTGTTTTTTTTTTCCTTTTTGTTTTTTTTGTTTTTTTCTATCTAAATAAGAAAAGAGACCCATTTCTAAATGAAATTTATTCTAAAATTTTCTAAAATTGGGAGGGTTGTTGTACAGTACAACAGGTTGCAATGGGATTATTTGCATTGAAGGTAAATATTTGGAAAAAATAGACCTAAAACATTTACAAAACTAAAGTTGTTTTAAGGAACACTCCCCATTGACTGGGAAAACAATGAAGCACTGCAAAATATATTAAGGCCACGATGATGATCCAAGTTCAAACCCAGTGGCCATGCTTTCTGTGATAATGTGATATCCCATGATAATGTAATTGACCGTGTCTCTTTGTTTGACCCTGCTAATATGGTCTTTTTAGTAGTCAGTCTTGGGTATTTGTAGCATGATCTACTTGAATCTACTAGGAAATAATTTGGATGGCGAATTCCTAAATAATTGAGCGAGTTTGGCAGTTGTAGACACTGGGCTTGTCGGAAAATAACATTTCAGGAACCATTCCTGAGACATTTGACAGACTTGAAAACAATCAATTCTTGGCTTTGTCTGAAAATTCTCTAGTGTATCTTATTCCAAATGCTCTGTGTGCTAAAATAAAAACTATGATACACCTTTTTTTGGTTGGAAATAATATTTCAAGTATCATTCCTCAAGATTTAACGCATTTTTCGAACCTAGAACAATTAGATCTTTCCAATAATGCATTTCACAATCCAATTCCTACCAATTTAGATAGTTTGAGGATTTTTTCTGATCTTTACTTGGATAATAACAGTTTAACATGACCCCTCCCTCCTGAACGAGGGAACCTGAGCATCCTTGAAACTCTTTCTCTGTATCACAATCTACTAAGTGGTGTGATTCCCCCTAAACTTGGAAAATTGAAAGACCTAAACTTGCTTTTTCTCTATGAAAATCGGTTATCTTGTAACATTCCTATATAATTAGGTGACTGTTTTAGTCTAACTTAGATAAATTTATTTGGAAACCATTTTACAAGTAGTATGCTAATCACTGTTGGAAGGCTTAAAAATATTACTTTTCTGGATTTAAGGAAAAATGACTTAGATGGGGAAATTCCTCCAAGCTTGGGACACTGTAAAATGCTTCTCTAAGTGGATCTATACCCAGAACATTTGGCCCACTTTTACAGTTGAAATTTTCAGAATTTAGAAGACTATTTTCAGTAGCTCAATACCTATTGAGTTATGAATTTGAAAGTTGTGGCCATAAATGATCTCCAAGGTGCAAGCCCCTCAGCATTAGGCAAATTGAGAATGTTGTAGATTTTGAACTTACCCAACAAGAACCTCTCCGGACATATCCCTTCAGAGCTTCAGAGGCTTTAAAACATGATCTACTTGAATCTAATAGGAAATAATTTGGATGGTGAATTCCTAAATAATTGAGTGAGTTTGGCAGTTGCAGACACTAGATTTGTTGGAAAATAACATTTCAGGAACCATTCCTGAGACATTTGATAGAATTGAAAACATTCAATTCTTGGCTTTGTCTGAAAATTCTCTAGTGGGTCTTATTCCAAATACTCTATGTGCTAAAAGCAAAACTCTGCTACACTTTTTTTTGGCTAGAAACAATATTTCACCTCAAGATTTAATGCAATTTTCGAACCTAGAACAATTAGATCATTCCAATAATGCCTTGAACAATCCAATTACTACCAATTTAGATAGTTTGAGGAGTTTTTTTATCTTTACTTGCATAATAACAGTTTAACAGGACCCCTCCCTCCTTAATGAGGGAACCTAGGCATCCTCGAAACTCTTTTTATGTATCACAATCTACTAAGTGGTGTGATTCACCCTAAACTTGGAAAATTGAAAGACCTAAACTTGCTTTCTCTCTATGAAAATCGGATATCTGGTAACATCCCTATAGAATTGGGTGACTGTTCTAGTATAAATTATATAAATTTCTTTGGAAACCATTTTACAAGTAGTATGCTAATCACTGTTGAAAGGCTTAAAAATATTACTTTTCTAGATTTAAGGCAAAATGACTTAGATAGGGAAATTCCTCCAAGCTTGGGACACTGTAAAATGCTTCAAGTAATAGATTTGGTAGAAAATAAGCTATCTCGAATGATATTTCCAACTTTTGGAATGCTTAAAGGTTTTTGGATGCTTGTTCTATATAATAATTCCCTTGAAGGACTTCTTCCTAGAGACGTGATTAATTTGAAAAACCTGACTAATGTCAATCTCTTGAACAACAAATTGAATGGAAACATCATTCCTATGTGGTTCAATTTTTCTCAGAACATTGGATTTGAAATAATAATCATTTCTCTCGACACAATCCTACCTGGATTGGTGATATCGATGGGCTTGGAGAGCTGAAACTCTCCTTTAATGAATTTAGTGGAACAATTTCGTCCCAACTTGGGAATTTTACCAATTTGATCATATTTGCTTCATTAGAGATCTAATATTTCAGAAACATACAAGTGATTGAATAATATTTGAGTTGTGTATTAGACAAGTACAAGGATTGAAAATTTCATTTAATCCCCCAGAGCCACCATTGAGGAACATATATAATTTAAACATTCCTGGGGATTAATCAAATAACCAGGGCCATTTTCAAACACAATTAATCCCATGTTAAACATAACAAAAGACGTCATTTGATGTTCACAATGCCCTAATTCTAAAAACACATAACTCGAGAAGACTCTCTTCAAACATGTTTATATCCAAACAATAAAATAACTTGGCAATCATAGTTAAATATTGAGCTTATGTCCTCCTTCATTCAAACAAGAAAGAAATATAGATGTCTCCATGAAGGATGAAGCTTAAGGATCCTTTCATGAGCAATAGCTTTTCTTCTAGCCAAAGCCCTAGAACAATGTGATCCAGCCACTGCCCCATAAATTTTTCAATAAAAAAAAATTGAACAAAGAGAAGAGCCTTACTCCTGGGAAATGGAATAGTTATTTTCTTTGACACTTGTAATAACTTCATCAGAAAACATAATCTCTGGTTGATGAGCTTCATGTTTTGAGTTCTTGGCTACAGGGGCTTGGAACACCACGGTTTTTTGCTCAAGGCTAGATTTAGGGTCAAAATGGACCATATGGTAAAATTTGTCTGCAGCATGTTGGCAGCAAGGGTGAAAACCCTAGTTTTAAGGGAGAAATCCGCCTCTCTTCATCACCAAAAAATACGCAACATCAATACTTTCATTCCAATGACCGCTGGATCGAATAAAAGAAAATAAAATGAACATAGAAATATAGAATTCAAATAATAATAAACATATTTCAGATAGAGAAAGCCCTCCTGTGGTATAAGAATTCCACAACCAAATATATTCCTGCCTTGCAGGTTTGTTTTATTCACACTGAAAATCGAATTCATCCATAGAATCCCCACTTTGGACATAACTGTATTTACCAGAAACAGAAATAACTATAGTTATTCCCCTTCATCTTGCTCTCTCCTTCTATCTCCAAAACACCTGTTGTTCCTAATTTCTACCTTTCTCACAAAAGAAAATGAGAATTCCTATTAGTATTTCCCTAATCACGACCTTGAAATTTTTTTTATTAAATGAATGTTTTGCCTTCAGTAAAATCCACTCTTTTAGACTAATATTGAAAAGGTCAAACACAGTGATTTCCAAAGATTCAATCAACAATCAACAAAGCAACGACATTAACTGCGATAGAGACAAAAACAAGGAACATAACACCACTCTGCAACATAAACGCAACAACTCGAAATAGTAGCTTGTCTCACATAAATTTCATTTGAATGGAATCATTTACAGGTCAATTATAGCCGCTAAACAACCAGTAGAAGCCCGTAGCAAAAAAAAGCGTTAAAAATACCTGTTGTTTGATCGTCTTCGAGGTCAATTTCCTTGCAAAAATCCACTTCCTCATTCCCGAGTTCAGTAGGTACGGGCTTCCCTGGTCTCCAGCTACAGCTGCGTGACTCTGTCCAGAAAATTTCAATTGGATCACCGCATAGAAAAAGAAGAAGCACAGAACACTAAATAAAAGCTACAAAGAACAACCGAAAACACATAAATACTAACCTAATAGGAGAGGAAATCTGATCATTGTGACCATGGATTCCGGAAGCTGTTGGTCGTGTAATTCCATCATGAAAATTGGTCGTGAAGAGTAATTAGGAATTCAATACTACATGTTGCAAGCAGTAAACAAGGTAAACAGTAAATGGGTGAACAATTATGAACACAAAAACCATTCTGCACATGTATCAATACGAGAGAAGAAATGTCAATAATAATAATAATAAAAATTACCCTCATTCAAAAGAAAAAATCTATTGACCTAATTAGTGTTTTCCTTAATACTATTTCCTCAACAAGATTTAAAATAGTCTAAATGGATACAGGTGCAAGAAATTTATACTCACTATAAAACAACAATTTGTATGTATTCATCGTGAAACTTTACCCATTCGTGATGACATTGATATATATAAATATAATGATATTGATATTATATGAATGGACTATTTGCCATAAATTTTCAATTTCACATCTTAATGTAATATGATGATTTATACATTTTTCCTTTTTCATCTCACTTTTAATTTGATTGTTTTCCACAACAGTTGTAATTCAATTCATATTATTCTTCTTTTTTGACATGCATAATTTACGACAACGACATGTTGAATTTTTCAGGGAAGTTGAATGACAAACTTCTTACAAATTGACATGGATCTGCACCAAAAGGATAGAAAATAGAAATTATCTTTTACATCTTTATGAAAGGATTTAAATAAATTATAAAAATTGTACAACCCAACTCTCTTAATAGGTTGGCGAGGCAAGGCGTTAGTAGGAAACATTCACCCACAACAAATAAAATGGCTAACAATGTCCCATTTGTATCGTGGCTTATTGTTCTTTGGAGTTGGCTCTTGAGGGACACTGTAGGCGAGCTGCTTATGTGAGAAAGGTCACCGTCGGTACGGGATTCAGGAATACAAAGAACCCTCCATGGGCCCATCAACCTTGAGCCAACTCTAAGGTGATACCTTTTGCTGCATTTATTCGTTTCAGATCTATAAGTAATATAGGAAGGTATGTGTTGTGTTGCAGTTGATCAAGAGAGAAATTTTGAAGGGAATATAAACACTGCGGGGGCCTGGGAGACCAGAGACGACATCTGAATTACCGTTGGGGAATTGGGAATAGGTGCTCTTCAGGCACCTTTATAGTGTCCTCTTGCATGGGTGGTGGAGGCCAGACCTGCCAACTTCTTCACTCCTCCGGAGCAACTGGGGTATCGGTTCCCCTTCACGGATGTCAAATATCCAACACACTGAGTCAAATCCGAGGCGACCGTCTCACAACTTATGCTGGCAGATTCTGCCTACATCACCATCATCACCATAGATACCAGAAATGACCTAGTGTGGCGACTCTTCTACCCAGATAGAGGGTTCTGCAATGGTGGTGATATTCTTTGTTATTAGCGAGCCATTGATTTTGCTTAACTTTACATTTAACCCTCTGATAGGTGTTGTTAGCCACCTATAAAATTTGTCATATCAAATGGTGGCTAAATATTTTTTAGCCTTCAAGAAACAATTCATGCTCAAATTTTGAGTTCCTGAAGTCTTATGATGATCTTTACCCTCTGAGTTAATCTTCACTGCTGTTTCACTATTAATCCTAAAGAACCTACTGTTCACCAAGAGAAAACTACTTATAAAACTCCATTTTTCATCATTACACTTATCCATTTCCTTCTCCATTTCATCTATAAACCCTTTCATATTACCTCTCATTCCCTCAAATTCCCCTTTAAAGCCTTGTGAAATCCCTTTATAAGGTTTAAAAACCCTTTTCTTCCTTATCGAAACCCTCAAAAAACCCTTCAAAATCCTAAAAAGCCTTCATTTTTCTATAAGGCCTTAAGCCCTTTTCAACTTAAGCCCCAACCCCTTTTTCCACATATAACCCGTGCTGTGACCAAGTGCAAAGCTCTCATCGCATCGCAAATATTCATTCCATCGCAATCAGCAATCGCAAAATCCCTTTATCCTTTCCCTTTTCCTCTTTCGATGCCGATCCTCCGATTTAATCTCAGCCGTTGAATCCACAAGAACCAACGGCCCAGATTCAATCACGCTTCGCTCATTAGCTGTCCGACATCATACTCGCTGATTTAATCCTGACCGTTGATCTCTCATACCAATCTAATGGCCAGCGCTTAATCGCATATCGCAAACTCAAAGACCCTGGCACTTTTGCCTCTTTCCTTTTCTCTGATGCGATGTAATCGATGCCGTTCATTCCACCAGATCTGACGGTTCGCACTTCATCGTATCGCACCCATCCATTGTGTGATCCTCCACCATCCCGACCTATGATTAAATCCCAGTCGTTCATTCCGCCAGATCCGACGGTCCGCGCTCAATCGCATCATTGCCTTTCTCTCCTCCCCTCGCACCATTTCACGTCCTGTGCGATTCTGCAATGCAATCTCTGTCGTCGATCTTCTCAAATCCGATGGCCCACAATACTTCTGATTTTAAAACCCTGCCCTTCTCTTTCTCTACCATCGACAGATCTTGGCTGTCGATCCTCATGATCCGACGACTCCCATTAATCCTTCCTTTCGCCCTTTATAAAAGGTGGGCCCTCCCTTCTCCTCGTTTTTCTCCGCAAAATTCCTTCAAACCTTACATTTTCTATATTTTTCGTTTTCCGACAAAAATAGTTTTAAACAAAATCCTAACCATCGATCTACAAAGATCAAAGGCCATTAGGCTCCATCCTTCCACCTGTTCCCTTCCCCTTAATTTCTTCATATCCGCTCCTTCTATTAATCATAACCCTCCATCAAAGAAATCTAATGATCGAGACTTCACTCGATAGTCTATTGCACCCATCCACTACGCGCCAATTTTTCTAACGTCACCATGGACCCAGCGTACCTTTTTACCCCGCAGCTCTTCCTCCATCGCGCTCAACTCCCACCATTGGATCTGGAACCTCCAATCCAACGGACCAGAATCTATATCGCGTAATTTTTGGCCCCTTTCCACAGTGCGCTACTTCTGCGCGATAAAAGTGGTTTTAGAAATCAACGTGTCGAACGCTAACCTATATCGCGTTCCAAAATCTAATGCCGCTTCCCCCCCCCCCCCAGATGCTACGCGAAAACCACTCCCGGTTTTCCTCTATACCATTGCCCTCCTCAAATAACATTTACGCTTTTAATCTTGGCCTTCGATCTCTGAGATCGAACGGCCCACGTTATATCATGACCCCAAGTCATTTGCCTCCATTTATTCTCCAAGCAATTCCATCGAGCGATCTCCACCCTTGATTATCCTAATCTAACAATTCCTGTTCACTATCGCGCCCAAACTCCTTTTTCACATGGTTAGCTACTTTGCCAGGATTTTTCTCCCTTTTCCACTGTATCCACATTCTTCCTCACTACTCCTCCACCCTCACGATCCTTTAAATCAGTTTTAACCAAATTCTGCAGGATTTTTATAAATAGTTTTTGTGTTTTGCAGGGTTTAGTGGTGTTCGATCTATGTATTTCCACAGTCACAGACAGGTGACTATATGAGTTCAGAGTGACGATTCTGATCTTAAAATAAATGAGTAAAGGGAACCAGCAGGGTTGTAAATTCATATTTAATTCAGTGGATCACGATCCCCGACCCTCGAAGAAACCCTCCTATGATGGACAACCACCTATATAAACAAAGAACAACAAAGTGTATCAGAGAATGAAGACCCAAAGAAGAAGATCAAGGCTTAATTAAGCCTAGACACAGATCATGTGATAAATCACTGTGTTTATAAAAACAGAGATTTATATCAGTCGAAGGCAGCCTCCACTGCCACATCAAAGGCTAAAATATCCTTTCAACTACCAAAGTGCCACCTATAACATCAATTAATCAAAAGAAGGCATAGTTATTGCCTTAGTTAGTGATATTTTGTTTAAAGCAGCCAGAGTTATTGGTAGCCTGCCTAAAGAGTTTTAAAGTCAACAAAATCTGCTAAGTGGCTAAATACTTAATGAAAACCAATTAATACAGAGAAAATATCAGAAAACTTCTCTGTTGAGCCCCTCAAAGGCTGAGAAGCACAAACTCTGAATTAATTGAACACTTAGACCCTTCTTACACTCCACCTCCTCATTCGTCTATGAATACTGTTGTAGTAGATATTTTAGGGGTTGGTCTCTAGATAACTGTTGCATGTTAATAGTTTTCTGAAGCTGCTGTAGCCCTGTTCGTAATTGAAGATACATAAGCTGAGATGAGAAGTTTTAAGTTGTAGAAACCTACTGGACTTGATGATTGTAACTGGTTTGAACATAAAATATAAATAGCTGATTTATGGGATCCTGGTCTATGTCAATGGTGATGTGTTTCTCACTGTAATTGTTATTTTTCTTTATGTTTCCATTCTGTCCACTTTTCTCTGATAAAGAACAACAAATATAGAACTAGGATTTACTCTTACAAGCACCTTACTCTTACTGATAAGCTTTATCTTCATGTTTTCCTCCTTTGTGTATCTAAGAATGATTTAATACAGTCCAAGTAGTCAAGGAATGTTGATAAGCCCATGTCTTACTGTCTAAAATTTAAACATTGTTCTTAAATCATATTTTCATTACATGCTAAGTAGAGTTGGACTAGGAAAGTTTATGGTTTGCCCTATCTTCTAGCTCTTTCTCCAAAGACTGTTTGAAAGTTTCCCTAAGAGTATGTCAAAAGCAGGCTAGTTTCAAAGTACTTACTTGATCTTAGACTACTTTTTATGTTTATCATGAATGTTTTCCTTTTGAATATGCTAAAATTAGGCTAAGTTAAAAGTATTTACTTGATCTTAAGCTATTCTAAGTGTTTTAAATGTTTTCTATTGAAAGTACATCAAAATCAGGATAGTTTGAAAGTGCTTACCTAATCTTAGATTACTTTTGTGTCTTTTTTTAAGTGCATGCCAAAAGCAAGATAGTTTCAAAGTACTTACTTGATCTTAGGTTTCTCTTTGTTTCTTCATCTGTTTGATTTCCCTCACTCCATTTCTTATTTTTTCATTCCATAAAATCAATTTGAAGAGATCCTTTGACATAGATGACTTGCCCATTGGACCATTCTTGAACCTTGCTATTTCAATTAAATCCTCTTATGACTCCATAGCCCAATGGACTAAAGTTTCTCCTTGATTATCTTATTAGTTGAACCATTCTTCTATCTATTTACACCTTCACCCTTCATATATACTTCCTTCACCTTCATTATATCCTTGCCCAACCAAAACCAAAAAAACCTCTCATTTTTAATAACTAGCCTAAAATCACATTCTGAAACCTTAAAAGATAAATCAATCTTTGCACTTATAGAGAGATCCTTCTCTAGATTCATGAGGGCTAGATCCTAGAATCCCAAAGTGGTTCATATGTAGGCTCTGCAGCTTTTTATTTTCCAATCTTGCAAACTACAGAGACCTAACATTCTGGCGACTCTGTTGGGGACTTCTGAGTAAAATCCTTAAAACAAAACACTCAGCATTCAGTGCAGTATAAGTAGCTCTCTTCAAGCACTATCAAAGAAAATGGTGATTTAAGATATGACTTATTTGAATTAGTGACAAACTAAGTAATACTTAGGATTCTCATAGGTCCTTATCAAACCTTGAAGGAATCAACTAGCTAAGCCATAAGAGTAAACTCTCTTTGTCTCATCACTGTAGCTAAGTGTTGAAACAGATTTAGGACACTTTCATAAACCATAGAACTGAAAGAACTCAGAAAACCCAAAAACATCTTAGATTGGCTTCATAATAAACAATGGTGGTGGACTATAAAAAAATTTACCTTCAAAAGATAAAAATTTCCACCCACTGACTCCACTGGCCTCTAGTAGGCCTATTACCCCTCAAGTCTCTGTAGACTCCTTTGGGAATGCATTGAGAAAACCCAATCATACTGTTGGTGGACAGCAGCCTGCTTCAAAACATTTAAATCATCCACCTGGTGACTCCACACTCCACAGCTCTCACAAGACCAAATGACTCCACTGGTAGAAGACCTTGAACTGATTGAACAAACACATTGACCTCTTTCCTGATTTACAAACATGATTCCAAGGATACAACGAAGATATGCCCCAATGAGTAGATATCATATCCCTGGGTTTCCACATAAGATGCCCCAGGTGAATTGGGATGACAACCTACCTGTTTTTCAAGGTGAAAAGTTTGTTGACCCTTTATTACATCTCATCAAATTTCATATACATGTATGGAGGTTGAAAGTTGAATGGCATGAAGATTGCCTAATGAAAATGTTCATGTTAACAATAGAAGGAAAATCTAGGGATTGGTATGAATGGTTGAAATCTGCTAGTTTGTTTTCTTTAAAGGACCTTAAATATGTGTTTTATGAGAACTCTAAAGGAAACACTACATCATTATCATGGGGTGGAATACATTATGATCCACACATTATAGACAATGATGAGGGTTTGGAAGAAATGCATCCTGAAGATCTTTTAACAGCCATTCATGAGTTTAATATCCTATTGAAAATTATAAGAATATAGATGAATCAATTGAGAAAGAAATTAACCAAGAAATAAAGGACATTCCTCAAGATATTTATGAAAACCTAAATAATGATTCATCATCCCTTATAGCTGAGGCTCAAGAAGACATCCAGCCTCAAAATCAGTCTTCACAAGAGACAGAGAACTGTTGTACTCCTGTTCAAAGGAACATAGAAACATCTTCCCCTTTGAAAGAAAAATAAATAGATCAGACTATTAATAAAAAGCCAATCTCTGAAACTTTTCGCAAAACAAATACTCTTGCCTATTCACATACAGAACTTTATTGTACAGATTTAGAAAATTATTTTGTAGATCAGAATAAAGAAGGACCTGTTGATAACCTAGTATGTTTGATTGGTAGTATTACTTATATTTATGATTTTCATAACTTTGATCTATCTAGTGATGATGCTCCCCAAACAGAAGTTAACCTTGCGGGACCATCATTAGCAGATTTATGGGATGAAGATCAGTTCCTTCAAAGAAGTAATGAGCCATTGCATACTATTTATGATACTGATGAAGAAAGTTATGAAAGCTTGGAAGTGAGTAAAGATTCGTTGGATCTTTACTCTACTTCATCTCAGACCATCAGTAATAATTTCCATGTGATCGGGAATCAGCAGCCTTTCAGCTCAAAGGTGGAGGAGGAAAGCAATGAAGAAATTGTTGAGCAGGTTGAAACCAAGGAGCCTTCCCTTGAAAAAGAGGAAGCAAGTGAACATACCCTTGCTCAAGAATATAATAACCTCTTCATAGAGCTCGGTGCATTAAAACAGGACACACCGGGACTTCTAAAGGACAACACTGCAGTGTATGATGAATTTTCCAGTTCAGATGACAATGAAGATGAGGAAGACTATCTTCCTCAGACGAATCTTTGCCTTGATCCAGTGGAGAAAGA
The DNA here is from genome assembly GCA_034641835.2 of Pinus albicaulis. Taxonomy (NCBI): domain Eukaryota; kingdom Viridiplantae; phylum Streptophyta; class Pinopsida; order Pinales; family Pinaceae; genus Pinus; species Pinus albicaulis. The sequence continues at coordinate 745,857 of JAXQQM020071505.1, forward strand.
AGAGATGATCTTGGTTGAAACACATCTTCCAGATACTCTTAACCAGGCATTATTTCAATATCCCTATGTTGATTTCCTGAAGACGTCTGAAGAATGGATAAAGGTTGCAAACAAAAGTATTTCACCAAGTGCAACAAAAATTTTCAGAGTTGCTGCCAAGAAATAGAAAGCATGGGAGTGCCCCTGTCTGTCCTACGTGCTCAAAGAGATGAGAAAAGACCAGTCATGGAACCATCTTATTGACTGGATGTATTGGAAAAGAGAGTTTGTAAGTTAAAAATGTAACTATTCCAAGTTAGAGTAGGTTAGATAGGAATGTCAATAAAGCTCAGTTTTGAGCATTTAGTTAGTTGTTGATTTCTGTTTTCAAAGTTAGAAAAAGAAAAATACAAAAACAATAAAAAGAGAAAAGAGGGCAGAATGAAAACAAGAAAGGTACAGCCCCATACCAAAAAAGAGAAACAAAATCTGAAAGTGTGCAAGCTCAAATGCCACTCCTAAAAACACACTTCTAGTTAGTCATACAACCTAATCATGACTAATTAGCTTTTCAATATACTGCTGATAGGTTAGTGAATTATATCAGCCAAACAACACAATCTTGGCTTATCAGTAAGGTGGATTAGGATAGAAAAACAGAGGGTTAAACAAATTCAAAATATGAACCCATGAATTTCAAAAGAAGAATGGCTCTAATCAGATCAAATCTTGAGCCAAAGATAGAAATCAAACTCGTTCTAAAAGCTCAAAACTTGAACCAGGAAAGAAAGAGAAAACAAGCTCAAACAAGACCAAAACCAGAGCAGAAGAATGAATGAAGGATGTTTTTGATTTTTCAAATCTTAAGCCTTCACAATTTTGTTTTACTTTTTGCAAATAAAATCTATGTGCAGCTTGTTTTTATGCCATGGATCTGCACCAAGTCAAAATTGCTTAATCTTGGCTTGACTGCTTTTAAATTTTCTGTTTTAGAATTTAGAAAATAAAGGTCTGTCAGACAGTCTAATCCTGACAGATAGTAGTTAGGTAGAGAATTTATGAACTCAACTGTTTAAACTAAGTTCATGGAGAAATAAGAGTACAAATAGATTAGTTTCCTCTTTTCAAAAAAGAATAAAATATTGATGAAAAGGTTTGCAAGTCCAAATGCACCTTCTAAAAAAAAATGTTAGGAAGTAGGTTGTGTAAGTAGTTGTTTGGGAAATAATTTTCTACTAATATATCAAATTTTCTACTCATCTTTGAAGCAATTGATCAAAGAACAGGAAAAGGTTGTCAAAAATGCAAGATACTGATCTACATTCCAGAGATGAATTTCTGTGGTTCTTGGCACCTCCAAGGAGCTGCCATCCCAAGTTGGAGCCGTTGTTAGCCACCTATAAAATTTTTCATATCAAATGGTAGCTAAATATTTTTTAGCCTTCAAGAAACAATTCATGCCCAAATTGTGAGTTCTTGAAGTCTTATGATGATATTTACCCTCTAAGTTAATCTTCACTACTGTTTCACTATTAATCCTAAAGAACCTGCTATTCACCAAGAGAAAACTGCTTATAAAACTCCATTTTTCATCATTACACTTCTCCATTTCCTTATCTATTTCATCCATAAACCCTTTCATGTTACTTCTCATTCCCTCAAATTCCCCTTTAAAGCCTTATGAAATCCCTTTATATGGTTTAAAAACCCTTTTCTCCCTTATCAGAACCCTCAAAACCCTTCAAAATCCTAAAAAACCTTCATTTTTCTATAAGGCCTTAAGCCCCAACCCCTTTTTCCACATATAACCTACACTGTGACTGAGCACGAAGTGCTCATTGCATCGCAAATATTCATTCCATCGCAATTGACAATCGCAAAATCCCTTTATCCTTTCCCTTGTCCTCTTCCAATGCTGATTCTCCAATTTAATCTCAGTCGTTGAATCCATAAGAACCAATGGCCTAGATTCAATCGCGCTCTGCTCATTAGCTTTCTGACATCATACCCGCTAATTTAATCCTGACTGTTGATCTCTTATACCGATCCAACGGCCAACGCTTTATCGCATATCGCAAACTCAAAGACCCCGACGCTTTTTCCTCTTTCCTTTTCTCCGATGTGATGTAATCCCAGCTGTTCATTCCACCAGATCCGATGGTTTGCGCTTCATCGCATCATGCCCATACATCGCGTGATCCTCCACCATCTCGACCTTCGATTAAATACCAACCATTCATTCTGCCAGATTCGATGGTCCGCGCTCAATCGCATCATCACCTTTCTCCCCTCCCCTCGCACCATTTCATGTCCTGTGCGATTCTGCGATGCAATCTCTGCCGTCAATCTTCTCAAATCTGACGGCCCACAATACTTCTTCTTTTCAAACTCCGCCCTTCTCTTTCTTCCCCATCAACAGATCACGGCCATCGATCCTCATGATCCGACGGCTCCCATTGATCCTTCCTTCCACCCTTTATAAAAGGTGGGCCCTCCCTTCTCCTCATTTTTCTCTGCCAAATTCCTTCAAACCTTACCTTTTCTATATTTTTTGTTTCTCGACAAAAATAGTTTTAAACAAAATCCTGACCGTCGATCTACAAATATCAAAGTCCATCAGGCTCCATCCTTCTTCCTGTTCCCTTCCCCTTCATTTCTTCATATCCACTCCTTCTCTTAATCATAACCCTCCATCAAAGAAATCCAACGATCGGGACTTAACCCGATAGTCTATTGCACTCGTCCACTACGCGCAAATTTTGTTGATGTCACCATGGACCTCGCGTACCATTTTACCCCGCGGCTCTTCATCCATCGCGCTCAACCTGCACCGTTGGATCTAGAACCTCCAATCCAACGGACCAGAATCCATATCGCGTAATTTTTGGCCCCTTTCCACAGTGCACTACTTCCGCACGATAAAATTTGCTTTATAAATCCACGTGTCGAACGCTAACCTATATTGTGTTCCAAAAGCTAATACTCCTTCCCCCCCCAAATGCTACGTAAAAACCACTCTCGGTTTTCCACTATACCGCTGCCCTCCTCAAATAACATTTGCGCTTTTAATCTTTGCCTTCGATCTCTGAGATCGAACGACCCACGTTATATCGTGACCCCAAGTCATTTGCCTCTATTTATTATCCAAGCGATTCCATCAAGTGATCTCCACCATTGATTATCCTAATCTAACGGTTCCTGTTCACTGTCGCGCCCAAACTCCTTTTTCACCTGGTTAGTTGTTCTGCCAGGATTTTCCTCCATTTTTCCGCTGCATCCATGTTCTTCCTTACTGCTCCTCCACCCTCAGAAGCCTCTAAAGTAGTTTTAACCAAATTCTGCAAGATTTTTATAAATAGTTTTTGTGTTTTGCAGGGTTTAGTGGTGTTCGATCTATGCATTTCCACAGTCACAGACAGGTGACTATATGAGTTCAAAGTGACGATTCCGATATTAAAATCAATGAGGAAAGGGAACCAGCAAGGTTGTAAATTCATATTTAATTCAGTGGATCACGATCCCCAACCCTCGAAGAAACCCTCCTATGATGGACAACCACCTGTATAAACAAAGAACAACAAAGTGTATCAGAGAATGAAAACTCGAAGATGAAGATCAAGGCTTAATTAAGCCTAAACACAGATCATGTGATAAATCACTATGTTTATAAAAAAAGAGAGTTATTTCAGTCGAAAGAAGCCTCCACTACCACATCAAAGGCTAAAATATCCTTTCAACTACCAAAGTGCCACCTATAACTTCAATTAATCAAAAGAAGGCATAGTTATTGCCTTAGTCAGTGATATTTTGTTTAAAGCAGCCGGAGTTATTGCCAGCCTGCCTAAAGAGTTTTAAAGTCAACAAAATCTGCTAAGCAGCTAAATACTTAATGAAAACCAATTAATACAGAGAAAATATCAAAAAACTTCTCTGTTGAGCCCCTCAAAGGCCGAGAAGCCAAACTCTGCATTAATTGAACACTTAGACCCTTCTTACACTCCACCTCCTCATTATTCTATAAATACTTTAGGCAAGACATAGTTTAAAATACCTTCATATCATGTAAATTGTTTGGTTGCACAAGTAACAATTGAAGATACATGTTTATGAAGCTCAGTTTTAGAAACCATCGGATCGATAATTGTAACTGGTTTGAACATCAAATACAAATAGCTGATTTATGGGATCCTAATCTATGTCAATGGTGATGTGTTTCTCACTGTAATTGTTATTTTTCTTTATGTTTCCATTCTGTCCACTTTTCTTTGATAAAGAACAGCAAATATAGAACTAGGATTTACTCTTACAAGTACCCTACTCTCACTGATAAGATTTATCTTTATGTTTTCCTCCTTTGTGTATTTAAGAATGATTTAATACAATCCAAGCAGTCAAGGAATGTTGGTGAGCCCATGTCTTACTATCTAAACTTTAACATTATTCTTAAATCATATTTTCATTACATGCTAAGTAGAGTTGGACTAGGAAAGTTTATGGTTTGCCCTGTCTTCTAGCTCTTTCTCCAAAGGCTGTTTGAAAGTTTCCCTAAGAGTATGTCAAAAGCAGGCTAGTTTCAAAGTACTTACATGAACTTAGACTACTTTTTATGTTGATCATGAATTTTTTCCTTTTGAATACGCTGAAAGTAGGCTAAGTTAAAAGTCTTTACTTGATCTTAAGTTATTCTAAGTGTTTTAAATGTTTTCTATTGAAATTACATAAAAAGCAGGATAGTTTCAAAGTACTTACCTGATCTTAGATTACTTTTGTGTCTTTTCTTAAGTGCATGCCAAAAGCAGAATAGTTTCAAAGTACTTACTTGATCTTAGGTTTCTCTTTGTTTCTTCATCTATTTGATTTCCCTCACTCCATTTCTTATTGTTTCATTCCATAAAATCAATTTGAAGAGATCCTTTGACATAGATGACTTGCCCCATGGACCACTCTTGAACCTTGTTGTTTCAATTAAATCCTCTTATGACTCCATAGCCCAATGGACTAAAGCTGCTCCTTGCCTATCTTATTAGCTAAACCATTCTTCTATCTATTTACACCTTCACCCTTCATATAGACTTCCTTCACCTTCATTATATCCTTGCCCAACCAAAACCAAGCAAAAACCTTTTTCTTAATAACTAGCCTAAAATCACATTCTGAAACCTTAAAGGATAAATCAATCTTTGCACTTATAGAGAGATCCCTCTCTGGATTCAGGAGGGCTAGATCCTAGAATCCCAAAGTGGTTTATATGTAGGCTCTGCAGCTTTGTATTTTCCAATCTTGCAAACTACAAAGACCTAACGAGTTAAAACCTGTCAACCCACAGAGAATTCTCTGAGGCTCCTCCTTTTGGCATCCAAAACAAACAACTTTTGATTAAGAGGAGATACTGACTTACGACTTTCCAATGGCTACCTGAAGGGAATGGCTACCAATAGATCGCGATGCGGAGCCTGAAGGGAATTTCTGCAAATAGTCTGTAATTCTTTTTGTAAGTACCGAGTTGCAGTATTTTCTTATTTGATTTTCTTTCTAGTATGATTTTTCCCCTGTTGTGAGCATCCACAGAAGCTTGGTTCCTAGTGTTTGATTTACAAAGGAGCAGATGATATTTGTTACTAATGGCTTAAATTTTTATACATATCTTCAAAATAGTAGCTTTGAAGTTGGTGCCTATAATCTCATAGTTACTAGATGTGATCGGAAAGGGTCTCTGTTCTTCTATTATTATATTATATCAGATGTACTTCTTGTTGAATTTCCACGATCTTGAGTCTAGGATAGAATCTTAGAATCTCTGACACTACTAATCCAAGAATCTCAACAAAAGCTACTTTGCACAGCGGAAAGTAATTAGCAAGAAATGACACATGCACAACTATAGACAACTTTTAAAAAATTTCAACCCAACTTCGTTATATTAATCAACATATAATACAATAATACAGGGCTCCTGTACAAAGGATAATGGCCCTCAATTATCCACAAGTACACGAATACAAGACACAATGAAAATCTCACTGCTCTAGTGCACAATCACAACCTCTATTCGTATCTCATTTTGTGGATCCTTCGCTTCCTATCTGCTCTCTAGCTACCCCTTAGTCCATCAAGAGACAAAACATAGAGACTCTAGTGAGGGCTGCCACCTATCACTACTGCACGTCACGTCTGCTATAATGAATACGGGTTGATCATCATCTGCTCATCTACGCTGGCTAATACTTGAGCTCCAATTTTCCAATCTAGCAATCCAATAGTCCATCAATGTACAACACATTAGGCTCAATCCTTCAGCCAACCTTCATCTGTCAAGCTCTAGTTATGACTACTTGTCAAGGGCTACTTTGGGCTATTAACACACTTCCCTCCACCAGTCCAATGATGCACAATCCAATCACTGTAGGATCTGCTCCTAGTTGAGGTTTCCAACCACCCAAGTCAATCTCAACACATGGCTCCCACAAGATGCAACAACTGTCCAAACATGGACCATCCACCTAGCATCCAAACAACTCAAATACACCTATATATACCTTGGGCTGATGTGTCACTATTGTAGCTCATCACTAGTTAGGGCACCCACAACATATGTTACAGCACTAAACCACTCCAATAGTGACCTAAAAACCTGTGGCCTCCTTTGTTCTCATACGCTGCCATCTCAGCCTTTGTCACGACTTATTAACCCTCTCCAAATGCCCTGTACATACCTGATCTATACTGCGCACAAGCTACAGGCCTTACAACCCTCCCAAACAACCTCAAATGAGCTCAGACAAGTTTTTTGAATGTGGCCTAACAAAAGTGGAAAATACCACCTTATCCACACACAAACAACCCTAAAAAAATCACCTCCTCATGCAGCCTTCTTTGCTACAGATTCAGACCTGTAATGAGAGACAAATAACCCTTAAACAATCCTCAAATCAACTCGTCCTCTTCTCTTGTACTTCGTTGTAGTAATTTACAGGGTAAGTACCGTAGATCAAGAACCAAAGATCACTACTCACAAACAGATCACAAATCAGTACACCAGTATAATCACGTGGTTAAAACCATCAAAGAGGGAAACAGTCCACGGCCTGAGCCAACGCGGCCACTTCAGGAAATTTATTAATATAAAAAGAAAAGTTACATATGTTTCTCTCATAAACCGTTACTGGACAAATGACCCCCCATGCTCTCTAAATAGAGATCATGGACCAATTGGGTGTTAAGCCACAGATCAAGTTTCGTTAATACCGAGGTGAGAGATAATCGTCAGATCACTACAAATCGTGATCGTCAGATTATAAGTTACAAATGCACATGGTAAAGAAACACACTTTACCTAACTCTAATAAGTTATTCTTAACTATTTCCTATGTGTCAGAATATCCTAACATCTCCCCTTAAGAACAACTTGGGATAGGATTGAAGGATTTACAAAGGTGACACAAAAGGAGCCTATTTCCTATGTGTCAAAATATCCTAACATTCCCCCTTAAGAACAAATTGGGATAGGATTGAAGGATTTACAAAGGTGACACAATGGGAGAAGGAAGGAGGCATTAGAGCCTATCCCTCCTTAATGGCATCCTCTCTAACTCCAGCATGCATCATGTCACAGTGTAAACTTCACTTCTAAGGAGAGCCTCAGAAACAGAGCCTGCCCACCATTGGTTGGACAATACTGCACTTCAAGAACACGATCATGAATGAGCTTTCCGATGAAGTGTATGTGGAGCTCAATGTGTTTCATATGCTAATGCTGAACTAGATCTTTACATAGCTGAATGGCACTCTAATTATCACACCAAAGTGTAGTTGGATGCTGCTAATGAAGACCAAATTCTAACAGGATCTGACGAAGCCACATGGCTTCCTTGTTGGCTTCAACTGCACCATGATACTCTGCTTCTGCTGAAGAAAGAGAGATGGCACTTTGTTTCTTACAAGACCATGTAATATGTCCTGAACCAAGAGCAACATATATCTCTAACAGGCTTTCTATCACGGTGGTCACCAAATTTTAACCGTAATCCTTAAGAAACCAATCAACAAGTGAGATGTTCTGCACCCAGAATGAATTCTTTAAATGGTCCATCGAATATATTGAAGTATTCTTTTAGCTTCGTTCCAGTGACTTTCATGAGGTTGGTGCATAAATTGAGCGACAAGACCAACGGCAAAGGAAAGGTCAGGACGGGTATGGGTTGGATACAAAATTTTACCAACAAGTTGATAGTATAAGGTAGCATCAACTTCATGGGTAGTACAAGTGACTAAAAGCTTGACTCCAAACTGAAAGGGAGAAGGGGTTGGGCTGCTACCTTCCATGTGAAAGTGGTGTAGAAGATCACAGGCATACTTGGACTGAGAGAAGGTAATGCCTTCCTTGGATTGCAAGACTTGAAGACCAAGGAAATAATGCAAGTGTCCTAAGTCTGTCATTTCAAACTTCTTTTTGAGGCTAGACTTCACATGGTTTGCGTGTTTCAGATCATCACCGCAAGACATGATCACTTCATTTATAAAGAACAAGGATGGTGAAGGAATTACCCACCTTCTTGGTGTAGACAGTGTTGTCAGAATGACACCTATAAAAGCCATTATTTAAGAGAAATCTATCCATTTTGGCATACCAAGCCTGAGGAGCTTGTTTGAGACCATAGAGAGACTTCCTAAGGTGACAAACAAGGCTGGAGTCTTTTTGGATAAAGCCAGAGGGTTGTTCCATGTAGATTTCTTCATGCAAATCTCCATGTAAGAAGGCGGATTTAACATCCATCTGATGGACTTCCCATTTAAAGGAGGCAGCAAGGGAAAGAACAAGGTGGATAGAATTCATTTTGGCAATAGGGGAGAAGGTTTCAGCATATTCAATTCCTTCAACTTGTGAAAATCCTTTAGCGACGAGATGAGCTTTATGTCTATCCACTTTTCCATCTGGTCCAAACTTTATTTTGTAAACCCATCTGCATCTGACAAGTTTTCTTCCTTTTGGAAGAGGAACAAGATCCCAAGTATTGTTTGCCAATAAGGAATGATACTCTTCATTCATAGCTTCATCCCAATCTGGATGACCGGAGGCTTCTTCAAAGGTTTCTGGATCAATTTTTTCTAGAACTTGAGCCAATAAGGAAGAACCTCTTTCGAACTGAGAACGTGTACATCGTCGATCGACAAGGTCACCTACAAGAGAACCTGCTGCATCCCGAGTAGAGCAAACCCGTATTGGAAGCGGTGGAGTATAAGGAACAATTTCACGAGGTGGAGGAGGATTTTCATCCTCTATGTCATCATCTGAACTAGAAGGAATGCTATTAAAAATATAAGAGAGAGAGAGAGGTGGCACATATGCCGAATCCGGCTCGCAGGCCAAAGGTGGCACACTTGCTGAACTAGGCTCATAGGCCGATATATTTTCATCAAATTTTACATCTCTTCTAATGATAATATTTTTGGATTTTGGTTGAAGAAGTCTATATCCTTTGACATCTTCAGAATATCCAACAAAAATGCATTTTTCACTCTTAGGTTCTAAGGCTTTATGTTTCGCATCCGGAATATGGGCCCAAGCATCACTTCCAAAAACATGAAAGTGACTTACATCTGGTTTGATTGAGCTCCAAGCTTCTTCTGGAGTTATATCTTCAACCCCGAGACGGCATTTCAGTGTTCTTTGTATGTCATAGTCACTGCTACCAAAATTAGAATGTCTCAATGATTGAAGCACACTGAATGCACTCACAATTTTGACAGGTGAGTTCTTCACATAGCGAATATTTCTGTTGTGAGGCAGTGAAGCCAGATGTTGCACCCAATGCTGCTCACAGTATAGTTAGATAAATTATTTCAGCATAACTTCTCCTATTGTTTTAATTTTAATTAAGAATTTGATGTCCAGATTGTTTCTCAACAAAGGCCTTAAAGGCCAAGAACATGTTAAAAACTTCACTCTTGAGTTTTAAGAACATACCTGTAAGCAATCGGAAAACGTCGTAAAAATCGCATCAGCAACTTAGAACAAACAACAGGAAGTGGACCACATAAATCACTGTGCACAAGCTGCAAAGGGGCTGAAGCGTGCCAAGAGGCACGTTTGTCAAAAATATCCCGATGATGTTTTCCGAGTACACGTCCGGAGCAAACACCATCTTGGCAAGATACCATAGGAAGACTCGTCACCATATTTTCCTTACATAGAGTTTGAAGAGAGCAATAGTTTAAGTGACCAAATCACTCATGCCAAAGTTTGCTCACTTCATCATTATGAGCAACAAAAACAGAGGGAAGACATGATGACCCAAAGTTTTCAAACTTATACAACCTTGTGGAATCATCAGCAAGTCTAATAACTAAAATATGTTTAGGATATTTGAGGTCCTTGATTACAACATCATGAAGTGAGAATTCTACTATTTTCCCTTCACCTGAATGAGTTATCTGATAAACAGAGAGAAGGTTGCATGACAAGGTAGGAACAAATAATACATCATTAAACTGACCATTATTGAGATGAATGGTTTCAGATCCTACAACACTAAGAGATCTATCATCACCAACATAAATATGTTTGGTGTTACAATCATTTAAAGAAGAAAACATGGATTTATTTTTAGCAACAGTAAGAAGCTCCAGAATCAATGAGCCACTCATGAGAAGGAGAAGAAGAAGATACATTTAATGCATAACCAGATCTTGATTCTTGACAACCACAAGCAGAAAGTGCCATGCTTGAAGATGAAGGTGAAGAGTGCTCCAAATTGATGTTGTGCTTATTCATTGTTGCTTCTAAGGCTTCCATCTTCTTAAAAAATTTGGACTCTATATGGCCATCCCGATTGCAAAATTTGCAATATCTATCTGTCTTCTCCCCTTTGTTTTGATTTTCCTTATTATTTTGGTGATTTAATTTTTTAGTTTGTAGTTGAAATTGCTTAGGGCCCTTGTTTGGTTTAGGACCATATTTTTTAGGATACTGCTTCTTGGGATTATTTTGATATGGTTGTTGTTGGGCTGCTAAGGCTTTCTTAGAAGCATTTCCAGCAGTGATAAGACCAAGGTGTAAAATTTTTTCTTGTTCTCTTATCAAAGAATCACAAAAGGCATCAAAAGAGGGATTCTTGTAGGTGGTTCCTGAAGAAATGATGGCTTCTCCGCTGGAATGGAAGGCAGAAACAAATACAGAGTATGCATTCTGAGGGTCCTTTTTGATCTTACAACCTTCTAAAAGAATTCTGAGGGTCTTGAATTTGTACAAAAAATATTCAATGGAGGAGAAGTTATTGGGATCCAAAGTAAACAACTCATTTTCAAGCTGGTGGGCCCTTATTTGATTTTGAATGCCAAAAACAGTTTTTAGCTTTTCCAGGGCTTCATCAGGGGTATCAATGTCAAGGATATGAAATCAAAGATCTTGAGCAATGGACATTCCTATCAACCCTCGTGCTTGATCTTGTTTATTTTCCTATTTAGCAGCTTTATCATCATCGGAAGGTTTAGTTTCTTGTCATGTGGCTATTCTTTAAAGCCCTTTACTTCTAAGGTATATCTAACATGTGAGGTAGCCACTGGAAATAATTGGTTCTGTTAAGAATAACCGGGCATGCACTTTCCATTTTAAAAAAAAAAATGAAGCTGAGAAAAGCTAAAACTAACTGCTCCAATGGAAAGATCTCGAAAAATTAAGCCATTTCAAAAAAAATGGCTCGAAAAATGGCTTCCGGATGAAGAAGTTATGCCTTTTGAAAAATTTGAGTTGTAGATGCCGAATAGTTACGGGAACGGGATGAAGTGCGGCTTTTTAAAAAAGAAATTTCTACCCCTTTGAACAAAAACTTCTTACAAAAGAAGCTTAAGAAAGAGACTTGAACCCAAGACCTCTATTCTCATAAACTAACCCCTCACCAAGTGAGATAGTGAAAGGATCACATTATTGTATGAAAAGAGGAAAGGGGTTTTTTTTTTTTTACTCTTCGGTGTGCATGCCTTTTCCTGCACAAAAAAACACAAAAAACGAGCAAAAAAAATAAGCGAAATGCAAAGCCTTACGGCAGAATGTTAGACTTTCAGTTAGCCTTACCAGCAACTATCACTTTTTTCACTATTTCTAATTTTCTAAGATCGCACAAAGACGGGGGGAAAGAGCATAAGTAGCAAAAAAATCCCTTTTTCCTGTTTCTGATTTGCTGAGATCACACGGAGCGCACATCAAAGAGAATACACAGAGAAGAGACTCCAGATCTAAACTGTCATAACTTGGGCAACGGGAAACCTTTTCGCATGAAACGAAAGGTGTTCCTCACTGTAACAGACACATCGGACACAACCGAGTGGTTCTCCAAGCCCAAAAACGTTTAGAAATAGTAGATCTGCAAAACGTCATTCGCATGCAATCAAACCGGCTTCAGATTTTAATCAAAAATGGACGCGGCCCTCAAAATAGCTCTGATACCATGTAGGAATTTACAGGGTAAGTTCCGTAGATCAAGAACCAAAGGTCACCGCTCACAAACAGATCACAAATCAGTACACCAGTATAATCACGTGGTTAAAACCCTCAAAGAGGGAAACAATCCACGGCCTGAGCCAACGTGGCTACTTCAAGCAATTTATTAATATAAAAAGAAAATTTACATATTTTTCTCTCATAAACAGTTATTGGACAAATGGCCCTCCATGCTCTTTAAATAGAGATCATGGACCAATCGTGTGTTAAGCCATGGATCAAGCGTTGTTAATACCGAGGTGAGAGATAACCGTTGGATCACTACAAATCGTGATCGTCGGATTATAAGTTACAAATGTACATGGTAAAGAAACACACTTTACCTAACTCTACACTACACTAAGTTATTCTTAACTATTTCCTATGTTTCGGAATATCCTAACATTCACTGTCACAAATAGTTGTATTTCTACACTTGAATGCGCTTGGGATGATGGAAAATGATTGTCACACACCTTATATTGATACCAAAAATAAGGGCTCCAAGAATTTGTTGAAGAGACATGTCTTTTGGACAAGTTTACCTTAAGAGTCAAGACTACATGACTTGACTGTCCAAAAACCCACCATTATCTTCAAAAATTCATATCTCATTGTAGACAACTCAGAATTTGGCGATTCTCATTGCATTGGATTCTCCTCAATGACCTCTATCATCTCCATCCATCACATGTTCAAAATGCCTCATGCCCAAAAAACGATGGGTGCAAAACCCCAACCTTGGGTTCCAAGCCCACAAATGACTTTTGTGGCGCTTCACCCTCCAAACCCTGAACCCTAGGGCTTGGAGTACCTCCCAAGATACCTACTAAAAAATCAACACTCCCTCTTATCGAGGGAGGTACTTTCAAGACTAGGAAGTAACTCATCATCATCATCATTATTTGCAACACTCGCCCAACTCTCGGTGCCCAACACTGCAGCAATCCTTGTAGTATGAACTACGCCTCTCTTAGAAGTGTCACTATCACTGGAAGCATCCTGCCTCTTCTTCTCTTGTACCACTTTCCAATCCCATGATTCCTTCTTGGCAGATGTGGAAGCACCGTTGCTCCCTACTGACCACACACTCTTTTTGGGCTACAAATTCTCCCTTTGAATATGCAAACTCCCGCTAGAACTCGACTCCCTCTGAGCCTCTGGAACCTGGACCTTCTTCTCAGGAACATGTACCTACCCCTTTGAAGCCCGCACCTACACTTGCTTCTCTGGAACCTGCACTTGCTCCTGCTTCTTCTTTTCATGATCCATAGGCTTGCCTGTCAGCCTGTATAGACCATGCTCTCTAACTCTAACCACAATACCATCAGAGCTAGAGCCTCTGGGCCTGATTCTTGCCTTCCCATCCTAGAAAAAGACCTCAAACCCTTTCTTCTCGAGCATTGAGATAGATATCACACTACATCTGAGTCCTGGTACAAACAGTACATCCTGGACCCACATCACCAGTCCTGTCTCCATCCTGAATGGCACAACTCCCGATCCTTCGATCTTCTTCTGACTCTTGTCACCCAACACCATGTAAAACTTTGAGTCTCATTCAACTAGAGTCTCGAAAACCTCCTGTGACCCTGTCATATGTTTCGTCGCACCATTGTCCACGTACCATCCATCCTCATCGATAGTACCCTGCGAGAAATGAGAGATCATAGCAAAGTCCTGCTCCTCCAATCTCCTAGTGAGAGCATCTATCATAGCAGAAGTGGCAACACCTGTGACCTGCTTCCCTTTCCTCTTCTCGTCATCTCTCTTCTTCTTTATCGGACATCTCAACGAAAAATGACCCAACTCACCACAGTTGAAACACTTGACTTTACTGAATTCCTTCTTCTACTTACTCTTCATGTGTGTTGCAAGTGCCATGTCCTCATCTGCCCTCTTCATTGGATGAAGATCCTTGTCTTGCAACTCTTCTTGAATGAAGACATCCCACAACCTATTCCAGTCTGGCAACTTGTCCTAGGCAACGAGCCCTTTGATGAAGGGCTTCCATTTTTGAGTAAACCATTTCAAGGCTATCCTCACCATATCATTCTTAGAAATATTCACACCAACGACAACAAGCTCATCTTTGACCTGAGACAATATCGTTAGATACGAATTCACTCCTTCACCTTGCATCATCTTGGTGGACTTCAAATTATCCTCCAATACCAGTACCCGATTCTCGTTCTTATTTTGGAACAAATTCTGAAGAGCCTATTAGTGTCAGTCTTTGCATCCTTCCTCCAGTGATCAAACATGCTGTTACAAAGTGATTTTAAGGTGTCAAGGTCAAATTTTGTCATTTTCAGTGAGTCTTCAAGTGAAATTTGGTCACTAGGTATTAGGTCTAGGGTTTTCTTTTACTCCTGTCAAAGTTGTCCAAATGTCAATCCATGTCACTATTCAGCTGAGTGTACCATCATTCAGAGGGTTTCCATCATCATGTCAAGTTCCACTGGGTCATTTTACACCTTGTTCATGCTTCAGTTGTGCCTAGGTAAGGTTCATTTCCCTCTCCTCGGGTTTTGAAGGTAATTTCTCTTGGATGGTCAAATCATCAGCCAAACTTGTATCCTGATGTTCATACACTTTCCCCTATCCTTAATGTACATTATTAAACACTTCCCATCACAGAGATCCCCCAAATTCCTCATTTTCGCACAAACCCTAGTTTCTTGCTACAACTTGGCAATTTTCTAGGCTAGGCCTGTGTTTTGCCCTTTTGGACCCCTTCCCCTCACTAAATCTCTAAAATTCCACTTTCCCCTACTTCCTAACATCCCTCCCTACTTCCCAAAATTTTCTCAATAATTTAGAAGCCCCTTATCCCCTTCATTTCACTTCATTTCGACAAATCCCTTGTTCCACACATCGGGATAGGTTTTACTCCAATGATGTTTATGAGAAATAAAAGATGAATTTTAGAAAAATGAGAGAGTTTTTTGTCCAAACTAGGGCAAGGAATAAAAAAATCCTTCACTTTTTACACAGGTGTCATGGTTCTAGAGAGATGTCAAAAATACATTTGCCTCAGGAGAATTGATGCACCTCTGAAGTGACCTTGGGAAAATCAATATTTATCCTAGCTTGGTTGGCCAAATTAATTTCTTGATGAGTCAAATGATATCTAGACACAAAGATATTTCCAATGCGCTATCATGAGCTCAATTTTGAGTTGACAAAGACCTTCAAAAGTTGACTGTAACAGCACTCTGCCTTGAGGCAGCCTCATTTTGTACATTTTGACCAGTCTTGGGAGATTTGATTTTTGATAGGGTAAATTAACTCCAAATTAAAAAATTCTAGTTGGGTTGGAAATTAGACTCAATACTATTTCCAACTAGCTATCCCGCACCCAATTTGGACACCAGGAAGGCCTCCAAAAGCCTCCTGCAAAAAGGCGCTATGCATTGGGTTTGTGGCGCGGCACATAGAGCTGCAAGCCCAATTTCACCATAAACTTCTCCAAATTTTCCAAATGTGCTCAAATATGTGGTGTGAAAGTAAGTTAAGAGTTTTTGTATAAATTTTCTAAATAATGAATGTTTATCCACTGAGATTAACCTGGTCACACATCAATTCGAATTGCATGCATAGCACATAATCTCTTCTACAATTAATCGTCACATGCGGAAAGAAAAGAAGCGACAAAACATCAATTCATCACACACATTTAACACAGTATGTACGGGGAAAGCTTATAGCTAAAAACCCCCAGCTATCTGTATCATATAATGGATGAGAAGCATGTAACTTTACACAATACAATACTCCTCACAAGTACTCAGTACTGTCTCCAAAAGCTACACACAAAACTAGCTCAGTTTGAACCGATCACGGGTTCAAAACTCCTCCACAAGTCTGCCTGCCTCTACTGCGCAATCCAAAGTACGAATGTAGCTGAACCAAGTTTGAATTCACCTTGCTTGAATAGCGCAATAATCATTGGCACACTCATCCCACTGATTGTGCAAATCTCATGCACAACTAATGTACAACTGCTGTCAATCTCACCCTTTCATCTACCTCTTCCACTTGTCTTCACTGAACTGTCCATGCACTGAGTTAACTGATGTGTTATTTAGTTGAATTATGAGTTAATAATCAGTGAATTAAATAATATTTAATTCACCCCACTCATCTCTAGTGTAATCGCCAGTTAAACTGATCACAACTAGTTCAACTAGTCTCAACCCCATCAACTCCTCAATCAACTCCACCGAACTCCGCCACTTGAGCTCTAACTGAAGTCAACCATGCATTAGCTCACGAAACTCATGGGAATAGCGTAAATCCTCATGTCAGCTGAATGCCCCACATCCAGGGGTCAAACTGAAGTGCTCCAAGAGAGTAAACTAAAGTTTAGAGTCCAAATATTATTAAGGGTAAATAATATTTGACTGTTCTATTTTTAGCTCAGTAGTCTAAAAATAGAAACCACCAAAATGTCTAAAAATAGAGATCCATCTATTTTTACCAACATGACCAATCCTCCAAGAATAGCATACTGCAACTCCCAGTACATGATCCATATGTCTGAAAATAGACATAGTCTAAAAATAGACTTTGTGCCAAAAATATTCTGCGAGCCCACCTAGTGAAGGCGACTTCATTTCACTAGGCTCCATCATCTTGTTGCATTTTCAACAGTTTTTACATTGCAAGTGAAGAGCTTTTCTCAGAATTTATGGTGGTTTAGTGTGTGAAAGCTCATCATTCAGTCCAAAAGCACAAAGGAAACAAAACAGAGTTTTAAAGTGAAATGTCAAGTTTGCAACATTACAAAGTGGGTTTTTTCAAATGAAAAATCAAAATTATTTGGTATATATATGATTTTTATGTTTCAAGAATCCATTTGCATGCCAAGAGACAGCAATGAGCAAAGGAGAACCCGTGAGGAGCAAAGGAAGAAGCTTGAGGGAAAATTGTGTTGAAGTTTTAGTGTGTGGCGCATAGGCTGAGTGTCGCAACGCACTGGGCAGACGCGGCGCATTGAGCCTGCCTCTGCAGTGTAAAAAATACACTGGCGCGACGCATTGGAGGTGCGCGGCGCATTGGGTTACTTGCGCGGCACATAGGGCCGAAAAGCTAATTAACTGCCATTTCTTCCAAAACTCCAAATATTCTCGGTCTCTCTTGTTCCAAGTTGGTTAAGTAAACTCTCCATTGTCAATGATCGAGATCTTGTGTTGTTTATAAGGATTTTAATACACAAAACTCAAACCCTCTTATCTTGTTGAAAATTGCTTCCTTAGGGTTTTGAAGTTGTTGTTTTAAAATAACTTTGTGCCAAATACTTCATTCCTCACCTTGTTTATTCCTCCCCTCACTGTTATCCTATTATTACAATCCATTCCCCTATCTCTCTACATCCCTAAAGCCACTTATACTCATTTCATTCCCATTGTCCCCATCCCGATTGTAAATTTCCTCAAACCCCAAGGCTGTTCCAAGAAACCAAGTGACTGCCCCAAACTCTTTAATTCACAATTTCACTTGATAATAGTCTATTATTTCCATCATTTCCACCACCCTAGCCCTCCATAGTCCCTCACTTGTTATCATATATTCGGAAACAAAAACCAAGGACACCAAACTCCTCATATTCACCTCAGGCAACATAGATGAAGAAGGCATCTAGGAGGCGTAAAAGGCACGATAGGCTTCAAATTTTGGCTGAAGCTTATTTGGCCCAGCATAGTGCTTGATGGTGGGAATTTAGCCCAAATTTCAAGAAATTTGGGAAAAACTTTGTCAATTTTGAATTTTTTGGCCTAAAAACAGATTTTCCTGCTCTTTATCAGAGATGCTGTTTTTATTTTTTTGATACTTCTGTGCTCTAAAGATAGAACTTTATGTTTGATTTTTCATCAAAATTTATGCATGCCTATGGGATTTCAAGGATTTCATCAAGTTCTGGGTTGCCTAAAGGATCAAAAACACCCTAAAATGGCCTTTCTGCCACTTTTTGCACATACAGGAAGCAGTGTTGGGAGATTGAACTTTTGAAGGGGCAAATGGCAACCAAATCGAGAAATTCCACTTGGGTTGGAGAGTAGATGGATAGGGATTTCCAACGAGCTATCCTGTGCTCAATTTTGACTTCAGAAAGGCCCTCAAAATCAGCCTCAAACTTGTGCTATGCATAGAGATTTCGGACGCGACGCATAGAGAAATTTGGCCTATTTTTCCCTCAGCAGCTCATAATTTCGCCTAGTTTTGGCCAGTTTGACTTTTTCATGTAACTCTTGATTTACCTTGATTTAATTTCATGACCATGATGTAATTTTGGCACATTTTTACTCATTCTAGTATATTCATTCACCAACAAAAGAACTAAAATAATGAATCTTTAGCTTGTGAGTGATGTCGTTTATCATTATTTTTCGCCTCTAGTTTAGATATGGTTGAAACTGCTCCTAGAATGGTGAGCTCGACCCCTAGATGGTACGAATGAGTTGAAAATGGTCTGTTTATCCTACTTCTTTCACCCATTTCACAGGTTGGACATCTGGACTGTTCTGGCACTTCTACCATTCACTCCACTTTTGCAAGGAACACTGTGGTTTGCAAAGATTCTTTGGGATCCATGTGGCTCTGTGTTTTGATGGTGTTTTTCTCTATGTACACTTAAGTTCATCGATATCACCACGTATCATTTCTTCCTTTCTTCTTAATTAAACAAATGAGTGATAAAGGCGGGAATCTTCACAATAGTCTAACTATCTCACTGTACTTTGTTTTTAATTTTCCAGTGCTTTCATCCTGCTTCATGTGATAAGACTATTGAAAGCCCTTGGTCCATCTGCCCCCACATTTCCAGACAATCATCATCTGAATCAAAAGCCACTAAATGTAATTCTTTTGCTCTTCCATTTCCCAATCGTAACTCGGCGAAAAACTAGGCCTCACCTCCAACTGTAATATTTTAAATAATCTGACAAAACCCCCAAAAACTAAAAATCAAACTCTTTTACTTATATACCTAGCCTAAAATTAGCCTTTATTTCAATTCATCTCAAGCCTCACTGATTATTTTGCTGAGATTGACCCAAAGAGAGCCCTCTCCTGATCTGGTAGGGCTAGCTACCAGACTGAGCGTGGTTTGATGTTACCCTAGACTCTGCCTTCCTTTAGCCTGAGGTAGATTTAGGCAATAACATAGTGGCGACCATAATAGGGAATAGAAAGTTTGTTGTTTTCTTTATAAACTACAGACGGAGCCTGAAGTTAGCCAGGTAGCCTTCGAAATGCTCTTGCTTTGCATTAGTGAAAGTAGATGAATGTTGCTTCAGTCAATCTCCGATCTAGTTTATGAACTGAAAATTTGGTTTCCTCAGTAAGATCTAATCAAGTTCAGATCTGATTGTTGATGGTAGACAATGATCAGACACCGCAAGGCTGAAATCATTCACCTGGCGACTCTAAATCAGTTTCGAGATCAGATCCAAGGACTCCACTAAAGGATGAACCTAACCAGTAGAAACATGAAAGGACAATATGGAAAGATCAGGTATTCAAGTTGGAATTTTATCCAAGACATTTTGTTCTTTGTTATAAATTATTTCTTCTCTTTTCCCGAGAATGTCAAGAAGGATTTGCAAAGAATATTGTATTTGAGAAAAGATGCTCGGCCTGCATTTGATTCCTTCCCTTTGAAGATTGTGAATACCAAATATTTGCATGCCTTTGAGCTTGATCAAGACCCTCTTTCTGAGTCTTGTGATGACCGTCTTCAAAATGATGAACCTCAAGAGACCAAGACTGATTCTGCAGCATTTGTACATACCCCTATACCTTGTAAAATTCCAAATTGATACAAGCCTATGATTTTACCTCCTATACTCCATGCTTTCCCTGCAAATTATTATCTTTACTTGCCGAGGTTTGATGGTGAATGTGACAATATCACTGTTGAAAGACATGTTCTGAATTTTGAGTCTTTTCTTGACCTTTTTGAAGTTGATGAAGAGGATGTCAGTATTAGGCTTTTTTCTCTTTCTTTTCAAGGCAAAGTCAAGAGTTGGTTCAAAACCCTGTCTGATGCGAGCATCTCAGATTTCCAGCAGTTCGTCAAAGTTTTCCTCAACAGGTGGGTGATCAGACAGAACCCTTTCTTAATTATAGAAGAGTATAACCAGCTGAAAAGACTGCCAGGGGAGACAGTACAACATTTTTCTGCCAAATTTAACCAGGTTTATTATTCAATGCCAATTGATATAAGGCCTCCTCCTGGATCTGCTCTCTTGCACTACCCGGGTGCCTTTGATCTGGAAATGGAGTTTCAGCTAAGATAAAGGAATATTGCAACACTTGAAGAGATGCAGAACATTGCAATAAATGTAGAGGCTCATTTTCGGATCCGAAGGGCAAGGTTGAAGGAAGAAGAGATGAAAAACATAGATCCGAAGGAATCAAAATCTCTAGAGGTAAAGCTTGACATGTTGGTAAGTGCAGTGGAAGAGATGATGCAAAATATCACCATAAGGAATGAATATAATGTTCAAGCCCATGGCTCGATGATTGAAGAAGAACAAGTTGCTGATCCAAAACATTTTGTTTCTTATCCCAATTGTCATAGATCTGATAATGATTTTTTTGTAGATCATCTTGAAGAAGAGAGATCTGTTGATTTGACATGTATGCTTGATGATGTGTTTTATACTGATGATTTGCCTCAGTTTGATCAGTATGATGATGATTATGTTCTCCAAACAGAAGCTAATCTTGCAGACAAAACAGCAGCTAGTTTGTGGAAGGAGGAAGTTAACTTTCAGCAGCTCGAGTACAGTGATCAACCGATGCATATCAGCTATGACAGTGATGAGGAAAGTGCAGCAAATTTTGAATTAAGTGAAGGATCTTTGCCTTTTTGTTTTGATTCGTTTCATTTCATCAGAGAAAAATTCCATGCAATCAGAAATCAACTGTCAACAAGTCTTGATTTGGACCATCTTGAGGGCAATGAAAACCTTGTTCAAGACTTCCCATATCAGATTTGCAGCCCCCAAATGCCATTGATTTTCAAGTTGCAGATGAGGACTTGGAAGCTGACACATACGATCAAATGATACAAGATGACTCCGTACCATTTTTTTTTTAATCATTTCAGTTTTTGAAGGGTAAATTGCATAGTAAATCTTCAAATGAGCAGCCCGTAGGAAATCATGTAATCTCATCGGAACCAATAGAAAATGGGTTGTAGCAGTCTTTTCAGTCTTTTCAATTTTTTCACGATCCAATAGCTGATGTGTTGGATGATGTCTGCAGTCAAAGTCCTACTCCATTGACTATATGTAAGCTTGAAACGTGTACTGATACAAACATGATCCAGCAACCGGTCTCTTTGTCATTTTTAGCAGGAGTCTCGCCACAAAGCTCGGATCAAAGTTTGCATTCATGGTATGAAGAGAAGAGAAGTAATCCATTGAATGAGCTAAGTCCCAGTGTGCATGAATTCCGAGATCCTTATGCAGTGTTTTTGGAGGCGGATAGAGAATTCATTGTATTCAACGGATCTGTTCACAAGTTTTCATGGGATTTGCCTTTCGGTAGTTCTCTCTTGTTGTTCATAAGTGAGCACTTGTGGAGAATCCAAACAGCAGCCGGAATGCTTAGATGGTTGCATTGGTTGTTTCATTTCACTTGATTAGGTGATGAATGAAACTGTTAGAGTAGGTTGTATTGAATAAGCTTCATATTGAGCATATTTCCAGTTTGTCGGTTGTGTTTAAGTATCGAGTCAATTTTTAGTTGAGTGAGATTCAATTTGTGTCGTCAAGTCATCAGTTTTCAGTCATGCATTTCAGCTTGAGTTTTTGGCTCCATTGCCTAATGGATGAAGGCACTATCTGCTTTCCAAAGATCTGTAGTTCTTGGCACCTCCAAGGAGCTACCATCCCCATTGGAGCCAATGTTAGTTTCAGTCTTTGCAGCCTTCCTCCAGTGATCAAACATGCTCTTACAAAGTGATTTTAAGGTGTCAAGGTCAAATTTTGTCATTTCAGTGAGTCTTCAAGTGAAATTTGGTCACTAGGTATTAGGTCTAGGGTTTGCTTTTACTCCTGTCAAAGTTGTCCAAATGTCAGTCCATGTCACCATTCAGCTGAGTTTACCATCATTCAGAGGATTTTCATCATCATTTCAAGTTCCACTGGGTCATTTTACACCTTGTTCATGCTTTAGTTGTGCCTAGGTAAGGTTCATTTCCCTCTCCTAGGGTTTTGAAGGTAATTTCACTTGGATGGTCAAATCATCAGCCAAACTTGTATCCTGATGTTCATACACTTTCCCCTATCCTTAATGTACATTATTAAACACTTCCCATCACTGAGATCCCCCAAATTCCTCATTTTCGCACAAACCCTAGTTTCTTGCTACAACTTGGCAATTTTCTAGGCTAGGCCTGTGTTTTGCCCTTTTGGACCCCTTCCCCTCCCTCAATCTCTAAAATTCAACTTTCCCCTACTTCCTAACATCCCTCCCTACTTCCCAAAATTTTCTCAAGAATTTAGAAGCCCCTTATCCCCTTCATTTCGCTTCATTTTGACAAATCCCTTGTTCCACACATCGGGATAGGTTTTACTCCAATGATGTTTCTGAGAAATAAAAGATGAATTTTAGAAAAATGAGAGAGGTTTTTGTCCAAACTATGCCAAGGAATAAAAATCTCCTTCACTTTTTACACAGGTGTCATGGTTTTAGAGAGATGTCAAAAATATAGTTGCCTCAGGAGAATTGATGCACATCTGAAGTGACCTTGGTAAACTCAAGATTTCTCCTAGCTTGGTCGGCCAAATTACTTGCTTGATGAATCAAATGATAGCTAGACACAAATATATTTCCAATGTGCTATCATGATCTCAATTTGTAGTTGAGGAAGACCTTCAAAAGTTGACTTCAACAGCACTCTGCCTTGAGGCGGCCTCATTTTGTACATTTTGACCAGTCTTGGGAGATTTGATTTTTGATAGGGTAAATGAACTCCAAATTGAAAAATTCTAGTTGGGTTAGGAATTATACTCAATAATATTTCCAACGAGATATCCCACGCCCAATTTGGACACCAGGAAGACCTCCAAAAGCCTCCTTCAAAAAGGTGCTATGCATTGGGTTTGTGGCGCAGCGCATAGAGCTGCAAGCCCAATTTCACCATAAACTTCTCCAAATTTTCCAAATGTGCTCAAATATGTGGTGTGCAAGTAAGTTAAGATTTTTTCCATTGCAAGTGAAGAGTTTTTCTCAGAATTTATGGTGGTTTAGTGTGCGAAAGCTCATCATTCAATCCAAAAGCACAAAGGAAACAAAACAAAGTTTTAAAGTGAAATGTCAAGTTTGCAACATTACAAAGTGGGTTTTTTCAAATGAAAAATCAAAATTATTTGGTATATATATGATTTTTATGTTTCAAGAATCCATTTTCATGCCAAGAGACAGCAGTGAGCAAAGGAGAACCCGTGAGGAGCAAAGGAAGAAGCTTGAGGGCAAATTGTGTTGAAGTTTCAGTGCGCGGCGCATAGGCTGAGTGTCGCGATGCACTGGGCAGGCGCAGTGCATTGAGCCTTCCTCCACAGTGTAAAAAATACATTGGTGTGGCGCATTGGAGGTGCGTGGCGCATTGGGTTACTTGCGCGGCGCATAGGGACGGAAAGCTAATTAACTGCCATTTCTTCCAAAACTCCAAATATTCTCTGTCTCTCTTGGTCCAAGTTGGTTAAGTAAACTCTCCATTGTCAATGAATGAGATCTTATGTTGTTTATGAGGATTTTAATACACAAAACACAAACCCTCTTATCTTGTTGAAAATTTCTTCCTTAGGGTTTTGAAGTTGTTGTTTTACAATAAATTTGTGCCAGATACTTCATTCCTCACCTTGTTTATTCCTCCCCTCACTATTATCCTATTATTACAATCCATTCCCCTATCTCTCTACATCCCTAAAGCCGCTTATACTCATTTCATTCCCATTGTCCCCATCCCGATTGTAAATTTCCTCAAACCCCAAGGCTATTCCAAGAAACCAAGTGACTACCCCAAAATCTTTAATTAACAATTTCACTTCATAATAGTCTATTATTTCCATCATTTCCACCACCCTATCCCTCCATACTCCCTCACTTGTTATCATATATTCGGCAAAAAAAACCAAAGACACCAAGCTCCTCATATTCACCTCAGGCAACATAGATGAAGAAGGCATCGAGGAGGCATAAAAGGCATGATAGGCTTCAAATTTTGGCCGAAGCTTCTTTGGCCTAGCATAGTGCTTGATGGTGGGCATTCAGCCCAAATTTCAAGAAATTTGGGAAAAATTTTGTCAATTTTGAATTTTTTGGCCTAAAAACAGATTTTCCAACCCGACGCATAGCGCCACTTGGCGCGTGCTTATAATTGGCAGCTCTTCAGGAGGAAAACTTTGCATTTCTAGATTTTTCATCAAAATTTATGCATGCCTATGGATTACCTAAGGATTTCATCAAGTTTTGGGTTGCTTAAAGGGTCAAAAACACCCTAAAAATGGCCTTTCTGCCACCTTTTACACACACGGGAAGCAGTGTTGGGAGATTTGATTTCTGGAGTGTAAAATGGAAACCAAATTAAAAAATTATACTTGTGTTGGAAATTAGACAGGAAGGGCTTTCCAACGAGCTATCCTACACTCAATTTGGACTTCGGGAAGACCCTCAAAATCAGCCTCAAACTTGTGCTACGTATAGAGATTTCAGGCACAGCGCATAGAGAAATTTGGCCTATTTTTCACTCAGCAGCTCAGAATTTCGCCTATTTTTGGCTAGTTTGAATTTTTCATGTAACTCTTGATGTACCTTGATGTAATTTCATGACCATTATGTAATTTTGGCATATTTTTACTCATCTTAGTGGATTCATTCACTAAAAAGTGAATTGTAAGTGAATGAATCAGTTTCCTATCATATAGAGGAAAGTTGTTTCATTGCCTATTTTTCAGTTCTTAGTTTAGATATGGTTGAAAAAGCTCCTAGAATGATGAGCTCGACCCCTAGAGGCATGGGAATGAGTTAGGCTTGTATATATCTTGTATTTCTTCAGTCATTTTCAGAGGTTGGACACTTGGGATTGCTTGGCACTTCATTGTACATTTCATCTCTGTAATTTTGGCAAAGGAATAGACCAAGGTTTGCAGCACTCTTTGAGATCCATGTGGCTCTGTGTTTTGATGGTGTTTTTCTCTATGTAATTTTAAGTTCACTAGTGTTCATGTGTATCATTTCTCTTCTCCTTTCTTCTTAAATTAAACAAATGAGTGATAAAGGTGGAATTCATTAGCTTGCTTTGCTCTGCCTTTAGTTTTGTTTAATTTTCCATGTTTTCATCTATTTGAAGAGGATTCTTGAAAGCCTCTTGCCCTCTTCAGCTCCTCACCAGTCTAAACCATCCATTCATTCAATCCAAAGCATCAAAAAAATTTCCTTCATTGCCCCAATCAGAACTCTACAAAAACTAGGCCTCATCCCCGCACCCAAAACTACCTTTCCCTTTGATTCCAAAAAAACCCCCAAAAAATCAAAATCAAACTCTTTTACTTATATACCTAGCCTAAAATTAGCTTTTATTTCAATTCATCTCAAGCCTCACTGATTATTTTTCTGAGATTGACCCGAAGAGAGCCCTCTCCTAATCTGGTAGGGCTAGCTACCAGACTGAGCGTGGTTTGATGTTACCCTAGACTCTGCCTTCCTTCAGCCTGAGGTAGATTTAGGCAATAACAGAGCCAACCACATCTCATGTGCAGTGTTCTTCCTAGACAAATGAGGTATTATGGGGTCCTTCACACCATCAAGGATGATCAATCTCGCTCTCATATCCAAATCCTCGTACACTTCCAGTTCCTTTGGGTCACTTGGCTTCTTGATTACTTTCTCGGCAAATTCCTAGGTCCTGTTGACTTGCAAGACCAACTTGATCCTTTCCTTCCATGGACTATAGTTGGACAACCCTTCCAATCTCTCCTCATACCAGAGACCAACCTACGACTTCGACATTGTAGTTAGTCCTTCACATACAATCTAACCAACTCCCTCTTAAGTTGTACTTCGTTGTGCACTTTGATGATTCATTGTCTTCCAAAGTAGCTCAGACATGCTCTGATACTGTGTTGAATTTCCACGATCTTGGGCCTAGGATAGAATCTTAGAATCTCTGATGCTAACAAACCAAGAATCTCAACAAAATCTACTTTGCATAGCAGAAATTAAATAGCAGTAAATCACACATGCACAAGTATAGACACATGTTAATTTTGGGCAACTAGGTCCAAACTCCATGTTGCATTGCTCATATGATGATGATGATATTTTTGTTGGATTCCTCTTTCAGAGAGCTGCAAGATTGATATAAAGATCATCTTGTTTGGATTAGGAGAACTAATATTTTAAATTTATTTTCCACACGTGCAAATTGTCAAGGTCGGCTAGAATTGTAATGTAGGCTCACAAGCCCAATAGATGTGTCACACACCCTCATTGATGGATATAAATAGGAGAGAGATTATGCTCATTTCATCATCATCTCATTGCACACATTATTCCTCTTCTGATTGGTTCATACAACCTTTAGAGGCTTTTCTCTCTCCCACGTGGAAATTTGGATGCTAGAAATGGATGTGATGCTGGAAATCTAGATGTCGGAAATCTGGATGAGGGATCCTTTTGTTGACTTGCGTTGACTGTTTTGGGAGTTGTCTTTTGAGGTGTGTATGACACTTGAGGAAGGTTGATCTTGTATGTTGGAAGAGCTGGTTTGACCAACAAAAGTCTTTGCTGGCTAGGGCATCTTGTTGACTTTTGTAACAAACATTTCTCTCTATATTTGTTGGACAAGAAGAATTACAAATTTTGATATATTATTTGGCTTGTCTTCTGTTGATCTATTATTATGTTCTATAAATATTTTACTTTCATGTTTATGTGATTTCTAATATGAATTGGGCCTATAATAAATATTGAAGTAAACTACATTAAGCATAGAACATACCATGGTTATCTAAATTTAACATGGTATCAAAGCTAAAGTGAAGACAAAGCCCAAGCTAGTGTGAAAATCAATCACCAAAGAAGTTGTCTTATTAAGGAAAAATGGCCTCCTCAACCTACAAGGGTTTCAAGACTGATGATAAGCTGATTGATAAGTTTGATTATCATGCCTGGAAGGTGTCTTTGGATTTGGTATTAGAAGATCAAGAAGTCATGGATTATGTGCAGGGGAAGATAAATGAGCCTCCATCAAATGCATCGGCTGCCACAAAGACGAAGTATAGAAAGGGGAAAGTCAAGGTGAAGATGATCATCAAGGATTCTATTCATAAGCAGTTGGTTTCTTATATCTCTGAGCTGGGCACATCCAAAGAGATGTATGATAAGTTAGTTAGCATGTTTAGGGCTAGCAATGCTAATCAAGTTCTCTTCTACAAGAACAAGTTGAAGAATATCAAGAAGGGTAAAGAAGAATGCATGCAATCTTATTTTATTAGGCTCACGGAAATCGGGAATGATCTCTTAGCTATTTGAGAAGAAACAGTTGATCGAGAGCTCGTTCTCATTGCTCTTGGAGGACTCCCCTGTGATTGGCATGTATTCAATATTACTATTCTTAATAATAATGTGATTCCTGATTTTGATGAATTGTTGATGAGATGCACTCGAGAGGAGACAAGGATAATGGAGAGAGACCATCCCTCTAATGGGAATGGAGGTGACCCTACTGCCTTTACCGCTCATGCAAAGAAGAGGAACAATGGTGGTTCAGGAAATCAAAACCATGGAAGAGCGGGTCCCAAAGGAAGAAAAGGAAGATGTTACACTTGTAACAAGTTTGGTCACTATGCAAGAGAGTGCCCCAATAGAAGGGAATCTCGTAGAGATGATGACAACAACAACAACAACTTCAGGGGGAGTGGAAATCAAAGGAACAACAGGTTCAAAGGAAAAAGGAAGGCTCCCTCTGATCGAAGTGGTAATGGTAAACCTTTCAAGAGGTCAAGAAATTCCAGGTATGATGAATCAAATGTTGTTGATATTCAGAGAAATGAATATATTCTTATATCTTCCCTCTCTGCTACATCTCCTCCCGACACCCTAGATGTCTGGTTGATTGATAGTGGTGCTTCAAGGCACCTCACTGGATATAAAGAAGCCCTCTCTAATTTGATTAAGAAGGATACTAATTTGGAGATTATCCTTGAAGACAATGCCACCTATCCTGTAAAAGGGATAGGGACTGTGACCATTCATCTAACTCAAGGTCAAGTCCTCCGCTTGCAAGATGTGTTGTGCGTACCTGATTTGAAGAAGAATCTTGTGTCCATTTCGGAAATGGAAGACAAAGGATTCAAGGTGGCATTCATCGATGGAAAGTTACGCATTTAGAAGAAGAACTTCAATGAAGCTCTTATTATTGGTTTTAGATTTGATATGCTTTATCAGGTTGGAGGAAGTCCGTTGGGGGCCATGACATGTGACACAACTCTTCAAGCCGAGCTACAACACTGGTGGTTTTCACACCTTCATTACAAGGCCCTTCCTGAAGTAAGAAAGGTGGTGACAAGGATGCCCGATTTCAAAGATGATCATGAAGTTGTTTGTCAGGGTTGTGCCGACATCTGATATTTTGCAATTGGTACATTCCAATCTATCTGGTATGATGCCCATAACATCCTTGGGAGGATGTTTATATTACATCACTTTTATAGATGACTTCTCCCACAAGACTTGGATATACTTCTTGAAGAAGAAGGATGAAGCATTCAAGTGGTTCCATACCTTCAAGGCCTTGGTTGAAAATCAAACAGGGAAGAAGATCAAAATTTTGAGGACCGATAATGGAGCTGATTATGAGTCAAATGAATTCAATGACTATTGCAGGGAAGTTGGCATTAAGAGGGATACCACCACTATGTATACTCCCGAACAAAATGGTGTTTCTTAAAGGAAGAATAGAACCATTGTGGAAGCTGCCCATGCCATGCTTTATCACCAAGGTCTTCTGAAGTTTCTATGGGGAGAAGCTGCCAACACTGCTGTGTATGTTCAAAATAGATGCCCACATTCTGCATTGGACTCCAAAACTCCTGAAGAAGTCTTCTCTGGTAAGAAACCTGATGTTTCTAACATTAGAGTTCTTGGAAGTCTCGTTTATTTTCATGTGCCGAAAGAAAAGAGAAGCAAGTTGGATGCTTCTGGAAAGAATGGAATGTTTGTGGGCTATAATGAAACCTCGATGGCATATAGAATCTACATGTCTGGTCAAAGAGAAGTGGAGATATGCCACGATGTCACCTTCGATGAAGATGTTGTCCTCAAGAAAGTTAGGAATCTTCCTAGCTCAAAGGAAGACAAAGAAGAAGAAGAAGCAAGGAAGCAGGAAGAATCGAAGGGTGAACCAATGCTCGATGTCGAAGGTCCGATGGATCCTATTGATCCACCTCCTTCAAATAAAAGGAGACCCTCATGGCTTAGGGACACTCTCCAAGATGATGAGAGACACATTGCTCCAAGAGGAAATTTCGTAAAAGCAGTTAATTTTGGGCATCTAGGTCCAAACTCCATGTTGCAATGCTCATACGACGATGGTCATATTATTGTTGGAATCCTCTTTCGGACAGGTGCAAGATTGATCTAGAGATAATCTTGATCAGATGAGCAAAACATTGATTTTGAATTTATTTTCCACATGTGCAAGGTCGGCCAGATTTATCCCACATGCCTAAGAGATGTGTCACACACCCTCATTGATGAATATAAATTGGAGAGACTTGGAGGTAATTTTCTCATCATCTCATCACACATTCTCTCATTGTGATTTGATTGGTTCAATAGCCTTTGGAGGCCTTTTTCCCTCACACGTGTGGAGCGAAGCTGCTGTTTTCTGCTCTGATCTGTTTAGGGCTTTCTATTTTCTGTGCTGATCTGTTTAGGGATTTTCTTCTGCAATGTTGACCAGCATTGACCGTGGTCAACCCTTGGTCATTTGACCTCAATATTCTACAGAAATTTTAATTTTAGGAGGCTGTACAGTTGGGCACTAAAATCGATGAATTTCAGGTTGTTTGACCAAAGCTCTAGTTTGCTGTTGACTTTTCTGAAGCTCCCTGCATTGACTTTTCTGCATTGTCCCTGGTTTGACTTGCATTGACTTGTGATGAGCTATCTTTGAGGGCTATGGATGTGACACATGAAAGTCCTGGCTGATCGAGAAAGACTTTGCTGGCTGAAGCATCTTGCTGACTGCCGTAACACCACAATCTCTCATATCTTTGCTGGACAAAAGGAATTGTAAATTTGATCTATATTTGACTTGTCTTCTATTGATATTTTATTTTGTTTTATCAACATTTTACTTTCAAGAAGATTGAAGTAAAATTGCATTGAGCATAGAACACCATGGTTATCTTAAATTAACAAAGAAAGAAGCCGAATAGGTACCAAGGGTACCTAGCAGCCATAAGCATTATTGTACAATCTGAGCTTGGATCATTTGAAGAAGTTGTAAAGCATCAAGTTTGGAAGGATGCTATGTACGAGGAATATGAATCTATCATGAAGCATAGTATTAAAAACCAGCCGGGTCAAATCGGAAACCGGTCAAACCGACCGTTCAGACCCCTGGCCGATCAAAACCAGTCAAAAAACCCAGTTGAACCCCCTCCTTCGCATGAAATTCTGGTCAAACCAGTGTTGATCAGCCAGTTAAGGATGAAACTGGCTGGTTAGCTGCTAAACGGCTGTTGGGACCCACGCATAGATAGAATGCCAGTTTAGGGTTGATTTGGGGGGAAGGGGAGGGTTGTTTCCCTCCAAAAAAACCCTCCCCAATCCCATATAATTAGGGGCAGCCTCTCATTTGTCTCACACCATCTCATTTGCAGCTTTTGTGAGTTTTATTGAGAGCTTGGAGAGTGTTGAGTGTTTGCTAGAGCAGTGATCTTGGTGGCTTGGAGTTGGAGTTGGAGCTATTTTGGAGATAGTTTGGAGTTTTCAGTAGAGTTGGCATCTTC
Source organism: Pinus albicaulis (assembly GCA_034641835.2). Taxonomy (NCBI): domain Eukaryota; kingdom Viridiplantae; phylum Streptophyta; class Pinopsida; order Pinales; family Pinaceae; genus Pinus; species Pinus albicaulis. Next base: position 777,348 of record JAXQQM020071505.1, read on the forward strand.
AAGAGGAGGCTAGGGAAGCTAGTTTGCATTGCTAGGTAAGGATTTTCACTTGAAAAATTCATCATTTCATCGTTGTTCATGAAGTAATTTTTCTTATGTGTTTAGCTATGCTATTGCTATCAAATCTCTAGTCCTATGCTATTAAATTTTGTATGTTTGAATGTGCATTTTGTTTCGTAAATTTAGCCTTGGCTATCCATTTATCTTAGCTGCAATTTTTTTAAATGGCAGATTTATTTCCAAATTTCAATTATTTCAAGTCAAGATGGCTCCAATAACCAAGGATAGTGCATGGGCCCATTATGATGTGGTTGATGGAAAGATGATATGTAAATTGTGTGAAAAATCTATTGGAGGTGGGGTTATTCTTAGATTGAAACAACACTTGGCTGGGATAAGAGGCCAAGTAAAGCCATGTGATGCACCTAATGAAGTGATAGGTCCAGTTAGGGCAGAATACCTTGCCAAGTTTGAAAAGTTTGAGGAGACTAAGGCTAGGGAGAAGGCCATCCAAGATGAAATTACAAGGAAGAGGGAACTAATAGAATCCCTGAGACAGAGTGGGTATGATGATTATGACATTCAAGACTCCACTTCTATCCCTCCCACCAATGACCCCTTTCATTTATAGTATTAAAAACCGGAACCGGTGATTGGATCGATGGACCTAATGAACTGGGTTTTTGACCGAAACTGGTCTAACCAGTACTGGTCAAGTCTAAACGAATTGGTTTTTAAAAAAATACATTAAATAATTATTTTTAATAAAAAAACTATTTTTAAGATTTGCAACCATGATTCCAAGCCAATAGAGACAAAATATGAAAATTTTTCTCATTTATATACCATGTAAAGGTGAATATATCAAAATGGCACCGAGTGCAATACATATCATTAAAAAATACATAAGCAATGAGGTTCCAAATGGCCCATAAAGTCTGAAAACAATGCTACAAGCTATGAGGCCATTGGCCTAATACAAGACTACAAGTCTAGAGTCTAGACTCTACAGTGTACACATGAATCATGATCAATAATCAAATTCATCACCACTACTAGACACGGGATCAACATTGGCAGCTTCATAGAGTTCATCTGGATCAGAGTTTGAGGATGCCTCAGCCTCATCTACAACCTCAATACCATTGCCACCAATAACAATAGAAGTGGACCTAATGGAAGCATAAGTTACTCACGCTACATGACTAGTTCCTTCCATTGGTTATTTGCCTTTCCTTGATGCAGCTACTAATCCTGGGTCTCCGTCTAATGGCACCACCAAATCTGCTTCAAGTTCATCCCCCGCTAATGCTGCATCAAAATCAAAATCTGCCTCAAACACTGGATCTTCAATCTCCTCCACCCATTCTGATGTTGGATCAATATCGTCCAACACAATGGGATCTAGATCAGGTGTTTTGTTCATCAGTTGGTTCTGCCTCAAGTGAAAGTTGTATTGCACAAACACAAGATCATTTAACCATTTTTGTTCCAAACAGTTTCTCTTCTTTGTGTGTATGCGCTCAAAAACAGACCAATTGCACTCACAACCTGAAGCACTGCAAGTTTCACTGAGGATTCTATTGCAATTGAGGACATTGGCTGCCAAATGACTCCCACCAATGTGTTGCACATAAAAAGACATTAATTAGTAACATAGTTCATTTCATTACTTATTTACAAACTATTTAACTTGAAAGAAAAACAAATTGGAATTGCTTACCTGGTTGATCCACATCTCTTGCCATTTTCACCAAGTTCTTTCCCAAGGTACCAGCTGTCATATTGAAAAGAGTAAGTTGTTTATGTGTTTCCAACAGGTCTACACGGATAGGGACCATGCGCTCCAAGCATCAATCAATCCAGATCTGACCTCCCCATCCTGATGATCTCCTAATCGAGCTTTATAATGATACTTTAGGTTCAAAAAATACCCAGCTGCATATATAGGACGATTGAGTTGATTGTTCCATCTGTTATCAATGATCTCCCATATACGGCCATATTTAGCTAACCTGTCCCTGTAAACTGTCTGTATTTGCTCCTTTTCCTGATCCATAGCCTCATAAATGTATCCCATTGCCACCTTTTCCCCATCCACCATCCTTAGCACCTTAACAAGGGGCTCAGTAATTTTTACAAGCCCTGAAAACATTCTCCAAAAATAATTGTCAAAGACTTTCTTTTTGGTGTCCTTTCCATCTTGTCTACGAGCCCACTGAGATTCAATCCAATCATTAGAAGAAAAAATTTCCTGTAGGTTTTTATATTGATAATTGAGACATTGCAACGCAAGGAAGTGAGTTGCAAATCTCGTAATTGCAGGCCTAACAAGCTCTTTTCCCCCAGTGTTTTTCCTCACTAGGCTCAATACCCATGAGTGGTTGTAAATGTATTTTGTAATGCACTTGCCATGCTCTACAGTGTTTTTTACCCACTCTACTTTTCCTATGTCCTCAAGCATGAGGTCTATGCAATGTGCAGCACATGGAGTCCAAAATATGGTCCTATATTTGGTTTCAAGCATATTTCCAGCAAGAACATAGTTTGAGGCATTATTTGTGATGACCTGCACAACATTCTGCTCCCCCATTTCCTGAATAAACTCATTCAAAAGCTAAAATAGAAGGGTTGCATCCTTCACCTTATCAGATGCAGCAACTGATCTCAAAACATTGTTCCTTGAGGGCAAGAAACAAGGAAGTTAATGATAGTGAGGTTCTTTCCTTCAGTCCATCCATCTGACATGATGGAACAACTTGCTTTAAGCCATGACTCTCTATAGTCAGCCAAATACTCATCAATGGAACAAATATCTTTTTGCAAAAGAGATCCCCTCAAGTCATGCATAGTAGGGCCTTTGAAGCCCTTTCCTATAGCTAAAATAGAGTCTCACATAGCTTGGTAATAAGGTGATCAAGCAGCATTAAATGGGATATCTGCATCATACCACCATCTAGCAATGTACTGATAAGAAGTTTCTTTGCATTGTTTTTTCCAACGTTGATCCAAAGTGGGTTGACAACTTGGCTGGGAGGAAGTGGTTGTGGGATTAGTAGTGGACGAGAAATAACTCTGGATGTTGGGTCTCTTTGTTGGTTTTGATTTTTGGCCAACAAGAGGAACATAGTGAAACTTTGCATATCTGTTATACATGGAGCTTTTGCTAACAGTTCTTCAGTTATGGGGAAGCAATACAATAGCAAGCATCAGTAATAGCCTGTTGGTCCTCAGAAAGGTACATGAATAAAATAATTCATTTACTTTGTTTGACTTTAATTAACAGTTTTCAGGATTTAGGAACATAGTTCATTTACTTTGACTTTAATTAACAGTTTTCAGGATTTAGGAACATAGTTCATTTACTTTGTTTGACTTTAATTAACCGTTTTCAGGATTTAGGATCAGCAGGATTATAGTGTTTCCACTGGATGGCACAATGATAAATTTGCATGGGATGACTTACTATTGTTGGGATTTTATCATTGTTATTTCTAATTTTATAATTTGAGAAACAAGGACATATATGCTCATTGCTAAGCACTCTGATGCCCCATGCTCCCATGAATTCACTCCCACTCGTCCCCCTTGTGCATTTCCTTGCTCGTATGCTCCCCCCTATCCTAGAAGCTTGGTGGAACATAGAAAAATTGTGATGCAAATCTCTTGCAAGATAACTGCAAACACATCTGAAGGTTTCATTAGTAGAAATCTTCAATTTCAAGAAATAAACTTTTTCCCTATCATCAATTGCCACAAGTTTTTATAGGCAGTGTGCCACATGGATGGGCAAGTCTAAACATTGAAATGATTTCTTTTGCCAGTGACCGTTTTATTTAGGGCGCATTGATTTATTCATTTATTCACTTTATGGCCTATAGCTATATTAACCAAAATTTACTCCTTCCCTATTGATGTGAATGCTTAATGTTTTCATGGATAGCATGGAGTTAATTTGGTCTCAGCCACTGTCTACAAATCTTTTCGCATTTCCAACTTCCTTACTCCCATTCCTTACCCAGTTCTGGCCCTCTTATCAGGTCCCACAACTCTGCCTCTTTATTTGAACCCTGCCCTATACCTTAGCTATAGTTGGCTATTGTTGGTTTGTAATCATCCACTGGGAATCCCTCCTATCCCAGTTATCCAGTTTTATGTTGAATCTGTGTAAGTGCAGCATGTAAAATCCTAGATTAATGTTTGTTGACATGACTGTAGGTCTAGATTGCATCCAAAAACAAAAGATTCAGGATTGTGATTGAACTTCGTCAATTCCATCCTCTCGACTCTTAGACTCCCTTCTATATGGACATAAGATAAATTTTAGGAGGCAACTCATTTCCCTCCCTCCTTCTCAGTCTAATCTAGGTTCTTCTCCTTCAAAAAATGTGTTTTTCCTAGTAATTCACGTGATCTGGGGAGGGATTTTGAGAAGAACCTTTACATTATTCTATATATACTTTATATCTCCAAGGACAAATTGCTAAACCTCATCCCAACCCTTAATAGGGTGATTTGATGCATTCTGATTTAGACCGTAGGGGAGATGCAATTTTTTTGGGATTGTAATGCTCACACTAGGACCACCAGATCCATGTTCATGTGGTTACTGAGCATGAGCTTTGTCTTAATGAACATGACTTGGAGAATTTTGGGTTGAACAGAGGTTCAATAGATGATTCCAGTCGAGTTACTGCATATGAGATGTATCTTCGGCAAATGTTTGAGTTGAGTGGCTTGTTGATTTTTCATGGAATCTACTGCTTTACTGAGTTTGGCACTTGCATTTGCCTTTCTTGTAAATGATCTAGTGTATTTGTTTGTGCCCTTTCCAAAATTTCTCTGTTTCATCATATCTTGTCTCTCTTGTTGATCATGCCTTCCCAACCTTCACTTTATTTCTCCTTCTGTAACCTCCTTTACTTGTTTGCCTCCTAGTTCTCCTCACATCAATATTGATGTCCAACTATATCAACTTCTTTTATTTTTATTCTCCCTGCCCTATTACTGCAAAATTTGATTTTTGGTTCATTAGGATTCCTTTTCACAAATATTCCACTTTCCTGAGGATTTCTGTCCATTTGGTTTTGTTCCATGGAAGTGTGACCTTCACTCATCTTCATCCAGTTCTAGACACTCGGAAAGAGCATTTTTGTCTCCTTTGACATAGGAAATATGAGTTCCTTACATCAAGGAGGAACAAAATTTTCTTTGCACGTTAAACATCTCTTAATATTTTTGGTGGTATCCTCTTCCCAATAAAAAACCTCTTCTTGAATCTTGATATTGATATATCCCTTGCCCCCGCTCAAGCTTATCAATGCTTCTTGTTGATATGATCATCATGCTAACCATTTCTTTGGTTCTGAGATATGGGGCCCTAGCTTAATGCATTTTGATTGGGCTTTGCATTGAGTGAGTGTAGTGGCTCAAGCTGAACAAATAATCTGATGCAAATGGATGATCCCATAGGCTATTGTGGAGGTTGAATTTGGCACCCATTCCATTTGCCTTGATATTATTTTGAATATTTTTAGTGTGGCTTCCTTTCTTCAGAGTTTTTAACTTTTTCACAATGGTTGATTGAGTGTTAGGGCATGATGGATACCCTTATGTGGCCATCTGCACCTCAATGGAGGCACCTTTACTCTCCCAGGACGAGATGATGTTGTTAGTTCTTGGAAGTCCCCTCTTTGCTCCACTCTATTGGCTTTCCATGAATTCTCTGTTTCACTTCATGATTCTTTATATGCTCTTCCCCAACTTCTTCCCCACCATCATGACGTTAAAGAGGAAACTACGATGAAATTTATTAGCAATACATAAATCCTACTTGGATCTTCAATTCTGAGGTTCATGGATAGCATTTTACCTTGAGTATTTTCTAGAGCCAAGGGATGGTCTTATTGTATGTCTGAGTATACCCTACATCAATGATATCATGACCTCAGATTCCCCAGTCAGATAGTGTAGTTATCTTCGCATTAAGTTTGAGTATTGTATCCCACAAGAGGAGAGGCTCTGCTAGCAATGCCATTTGTAGGTAGTGGAATTTAAGAAACATTTTATTTTAAAGTTGTCTCTTCGAATTTTATATGATATGAGGTTAGAGGGAGATATCATTGCCTTTTTTTAAGATTCAAGAAGATCCCTATCCACCTTCATTTGATTTCCTGGCTAGATATGCAGCTCTTTACATGCATGAGGCATTGACTCTCATATAATAGGCCTTGCACATTTCTCCTGGAGCTGCCCTGTCAAGTTGATCATCTCCTTTCAGTAAGTTTTAGTGCTTTGGTGATTGGCATAGGCACCATGTTATTGAGACCACATACTGCCTCTAGTCTCAAGGCCTATTTAGTCTATCCCATAGTGATCAGGATTACCTATTTTTAGCATAGACTGGATTGGTAACCCAACCTATGTGAGACACAGATCAGAAATTCTTTTCTTTTCCCTCAATTGTTAGGAGAAGATTTTCTCATGGTTCTCATGCAACTTCCAAGATCACCCTGCCATGTACTCTCAGCCTTGGACACTCTCTAGACAACATCATTTACAAATAAGAGCTATCAGTGCGTTCTACAATCCAGTAGGAGGGAGATGTGTAATTACTAACACATGTTATAAGTTGACTGAACATAATAATTAAAAAGGAGAAAAACCTAATATAAAAAACCTGCAATGTAGAAAAGAAAATTAAGAAATGATCACTGAGCATTAATTTACACACACCCAATTGTAGATCCATCTTAACATAGGATCTTTTCAGCATTAAGATATTTGCATTCTATTTTTTTTTATAGATCTTGATGTTTAATAGATACGGAGTTAGGATAATCTATGTTGCTCAGACAGTGCATTGGGTCCATCTCAGTGATTGATGTTGTGACATACTTCTTTGTCTTCAGTCTGCACCTTTTCCCTCACTTTGTTGTACTGACATCTAGCAGGACTTGCACTCTTTGTTCTTTCTTTGATGCACTTTTTATTTTATGCATTTCATGTTTTCTTTAGTTTTATGCTTTTGAAGTAGCCTAGGGCACTCTTCTGACTCCTTCCCATTTGTCTTGGTTTGCCACATCTGTGTATATTTTTGGTCATTTTTGGGACATTAATAAATTATTGAAGTATCTTGTCTTATTTACATGTCTATTCCCACCTTCCAATTATCCTTTCTTGACTTCAATCACCATCAAGAAAGTTGTTTGTTAATTGAGTAATAAAGCAGCTAATTGTGTAGGGCTTCATTCCAAGTTCCTTAAGCATTGTGGATCCTGTTTACATTTCCAGTCTACTCAATGACATGGTCTCTTCTGATTTCCTCCTTAGTCTCAACTTAGTAATCATCCCATTCATAAGTCAGTGGATTGCTCTAATTGGGGTAACTTTCTAGTCATCTTGACAAGGCATATTTTGCTGAACTTTGTTAAAATTGGACAACTAGGTCCAAACTCCATGTTGTGATGCTCAGATGAAGACACCAATATTTTTATTGGGTTCCTCTTTTGAAGAGGTGCAATATCGATCTAAAGATCATCTTGATCCGATGAGCAGAACATTTATTTTGAATTTATTTTTAATACTTTCAAAATATGTGCAGGTTGGCCTTAAGGTTTTACACCGCCATCAAATGTGTCACACACCCTTAGTGATTCATATAAATAGAGTCAACGTTGGAGGAGATTTCAATCATCTCATCACACACATCCTCATGATCTAGAAATGGATGCCGTAAATATGGATGATGTCGTAAATATGGATGATGCCGGAAATGGATGCCGAAAATCTGGATGATGCCAGAAATGGATGTCGTAAATGTGGATGATGCCGAAAATGGATGTCGTAAATATGGATGATGCCGGAAATGGATTCCGTAAATATGGATGATGGCGTAAATCTGGATGTGAGATTCTTTTGTTGAATTATGTTGATTTTTGATGAACTGTCTTTGAGGGCTATGTGTGTGACACTTCTGGTTGGCTGACCGTATTGAGACTTTGCTGGCTGAAGCATCCTGTTGACCGCCATAACGCACCAACACATTTATAATTTTCTGGCTTGTTTTTTTTCGATCTACTAGTATGTTCTATCAACACTTTACTTTCTTGTTTATGTGATTGTTGACTAACATTGGGGATAAAAGTAGAGTTGCATCAAGCATAGAACATCTTCGAAAATTTACAAAATTTATTCTACATCTATTGACACTCACCTTCCAGAGTAGTTGGAGAAGGGGAGGGATAAATACAATGGGTGCTTCTGACCCACAATTATGTTTAAACTCGAGGTTTGGCAACCTAATATTTGACATGTTGAGTGGACCCACTGGAGAGTTCATATTACTATGCTTCCTTGCATTATCCATTGTAAGTGGACTATCCCTTTCTATATTGTTAAACTAGAATTTTAGGCCTAAACACTTTACTTGCTTTGGCCCTTGGGTGACCTTGCCTCGGGATGTGACAAAGTAACCGTTTATTGGCATTGTGCTATGAGAAGCTCTTCTCTTTTATGAATGCAGAGACTTGGCTAGTTTCCCAAGGCCTTCTTAATGAGATGATTATCTTCAGGTGCTTGACTGAGGTTGCTAAATTCATGACATTCTTCTTGTCTTTTTTTCATTTTTTTTATGTGAAATGCTTTACAGTTGTGTTGCTGATATGTCCACTATTTCAACACCTCATAAATGAAACAGATTGAGAATTGCTTGTAACCACACTTTGTCTGCATCTCAAAGCCATGGTCACATTAACAAATTTTTCACCTCAATAAAGGGTTTTTCATTTTCAGCCTCAGATTCTCAGATGAATTTCTTTTCTATCTTTATGTCCAGTACTTAGATGCCTTTGAGGATTACTATGCAAGTTTCTATCAATTTGAGCCACAATTTACTAATTTAGATGACATTCTTAGGGACATCCACTGGAACCATTTTAGTGTCATTGATTCTGAGGTTACTTATGATGTGGAGCTACTTCTACCATTAGTAATGTTGTTGTAAGTTGTTTACGTGCTTCAGTCCCGTAGTCTTATTTAATATTTTGGTTATTTGTGACACTAATATAATTTCTTTATTTCTTTCTTAATAGCTACTAGATCTGAACCTACCCTTATAAAATCACAATAAATAAAAAGATGTGCCATTGTTTTCTATTCCCCTAGACAAGTGTACACTTAAATGGTCTCTTATAGGTCTTGTAGACTATATGTTGGAAACATTTTTTCTAGTAGAAGGCACACAAAGCAAACTCCTATAGGAAATTTCTTGCATCAGTGGACTTAACCTCTCCTTGTGCTTAGAATTTGCCTCAACTATCCATCTCTAGAGGATTATATCTACTCATTCATCTGATTCACCTCTACCACTTACCAACTTTGGTCCTTGCCATGAATTCTTTGTTTGGCTATTGGTTAAACATGCAAACCTCGTGTTTGATTAACACATGCATTAACTCTATAACTTCAATACATGCAAGGATTTCTCCTTTCCAAAGGATTATTACAATATTTTTGTACCCTTGCCTACCACTTATTCGATTGAGTAAATCCAACTAAATATTAATTTTCATGTTAATCTCCATTCTAGTCCTATATTAGAAATGCATATGATCACTAACGTACATTGGTTGGTACCCTCTGCAATAGTGTCACTGTTGATCCATAGCCTCTTGTGTTTATTCCTCCTGCTAACCCATGCATATTTGCTCCTCTGTTGGACCACCCCATTGATACAAGACTATTAAGTACTTAGAGGATGCTTCATCCTCTCTAATTTGACAGTTGGGAATATGAATTAGAGGTCTCTGAAAAACCGTTAGAACGTTATTGAGGTAGAGATGTGACTTGATTGGGCTACTTGGGCCCTTTGAAGCCTCATAGTGTTTGCTAGAAGCTAGAACCTTTTTAATTCCTTTCCTTGGTGATATCTCAATTCATGCTTTCCATCCACAAATGGCAAGTGGATATATTGTTAACTGCATTTTTATGATGATGATTCCTTTCGACCATCAGCTCTTCTTTTTGGTGGCATTGAGAGTTTTCTCAAGAGCCTGTACATTATGATATATAGGTTTGGGGGATTGTGGTTATACTTTCCTCAAACCCTTAGGAGAAGAGAAAGTTGTAGCAGCCTTACTACAAAATTTGGGCTTCTAATACAAGCATGCATTCACTATTTGACATTAATCATTAAGTATGGAAAAACAAATATTCCCATCACTTTAAACAAGAAAACCATATTGGCCCTATCATAAATATTTTCACTTTAATGTTTAATTCGAATGCTCCTTTTTTATTTGCATTTTCACATATTTCATTGCCTCATGCATAATAGTTATTCCACCTCCTATTTACTTGTTGGATAGAAATTCAAGAAACACTTTATAATGGGTCCCTACCTAGGGTGCTTCTGACACAACTTGATATTACCTTTATAACTACACTTGCACATAGATATGGGTACGAACCTCTCTCAAGGGATATCTTCATTCTGTTTTAATATGAGAGCTTTCATTGTGGAGAGAACTGATATCCTCCCACCATGTTTCCCAGTTGAGGACCTTTGCTATTATTCCTTGTGCTTCCTTCCCACTATTGCCTAAGTGTTATTTTCTTCCTGGCTTGCTTCTGGAGCACATCCTTGCTTCATTCCTTATACGTCTCTTTATCCTACTAGCCTTTTTATAAAAAGGAATGCTTTTAATCTATCTTTGGATCACCTTTTTTCCATGCCGAGCTGAAATTGTCTGCGGCCACAAACTTTTGGCTAGAAGCCCTTTCTATGTGTATTTCTCTGCAGTATTATTCTATCTTTGGTCAACTGGTTAGGGGCACTCTGTTGTATATTATATTGTACCATGTAAAGTAGTTTCTTGAGCTGATTTTTGGACCCAAGTTGTAGTTCAGGATGATCAAAATTGATTGAGTTCTATTGTATTACTCACTGGGCACCTAGAGTTCATTATACATGGTCATGATCTGTATCATCTTTTCAGCTACCGATTGTCTTTATATTTCTATTATTGTGATTGTTTCCTGTTCATCTGCTTATTTAAGCTAATTGGTTTAATTGGAATAACTTGGGGTATGCACTGTTCTAGTTTAGCTTAACTTCAATGGTAAGTTATTTCTGTTCTAACTCAGCTTTGTTGTTACCATTAATATTTAGGTGTCTTCGAGTATTGTACATTCAACATGCCACCAGTCTTTGGGCAGCTCTCTAAATTCATTTTCAGTGTTTCCTTTCCCCGCAGCTCTCTTTGTTCCTAGAAGTCATCTCCTTCTGCCTCTTTCACCTTTGTGCTTGATTCTGAATCTATTGAAAGTATCCCCATGTTCAACCCATTGAGTCCTTAAAACCTTCCTTCGATTTCTCACTGTTGGAATTCTTCTGCCACTTGATGAGGCTTTTTTTTCTGTCAATTTTGGAAATGCATTTATCTCCAATTTAAAATTTTAAAGGATTCTTTTCATATTTCGAAGGCTTTACCCTAATCTTTCCCAGTAAGTTCAGTTTAGTGAAAAGTTTAGATGCGCCTTTTTGGTGCCTGCCTGTACACAGTTTTTCTAAACTGGCCATTAACCTCCTTACCCTATATGTTTCATTTTCTTGAAAATTTCCAACCTTGTTGTTGATCATCTACAGAATCAGAGTTCCAAAATTTGGAATGTAAAAATGAACTTAACCTAGACCAACATGTGATGATCTTTCTGCTCTGATTGAGGGTTATATACTTGTCTCTAAATTTCGAGAATAGATGAGCCATAGCCATGGTGTATGGACCAATATGAAATACTTCTTTACTATCTTCTTCAGAGATGTGAACTTGCACAATTAATCCTCTCAAGTCAGAGAGGTTTCAATAACTCCACTCCCTTTTGCTTCCAAAGTCCACAGTGAACTGCCTGACAAGAACCAGCCCGTTCAGTTATAACTCTAACAGTCAAACCTTTTACATAATTTCAATTCAATGATTCTTGCAAGAAAAATCTACTGTAGATTTGTAATATCCCTTTTCAGGGATATCTCTCAAACACAAGCAAAATCCAACCAGAGATGGACTGGGAGGGAATTTACCAGATATTTCACCTCTGAACAGAGGGTGAGATATGGAGGCTACCTGGCCCTTTTTAGACTCTGTCTAAGAGTATAGAGAAAACACACCAAGTGGTATAGTAACTGGAATGCTCAAAGAGAAAAATAACAGTAGTGCAAGCACACAATAGCATAGATGGAACATGTAGCAGATACTCAAGAAATGTAGAGAGAATGCTAAGCCATTTTATTATACTGAAAAAATATAAGTGAGTACAATAGGTGATCAGAGTGATGGCACCTAGTCTTGCACTAGGCAAGTGAAGAAATACTCTCATAATGGCAAGGAAATGGTTGCTCTCTGATCTGCGTCTAAGCTATTGGGGAACTACTGTGCTGCTGCTACTGCTGGAACCAAAATGAGTATTTGGGGCTGCTCCCCTACTCAAAAAAAGCTGAAACTCTGGAATCATCCTCTACTCACCAAACCCAGAAAAGCCCAGAGAGCATTTCTGAAAAGGCCTATCCCCGAAAATCACCCCCTTGAGGACCTACACTATCCTCCAAGGCTCTGCAGCGAGGCTGAATGGAATCCACCAAAATATTGCCACAAACTCTGCCAAAAGCCTCCAATAGGCAAGGGATAGCCCATTGCACAATCTCTAGACACGAAACCTCCAAAATGACATCAACCCGCAGCTCCCACGAAATGAACTGCGTCCTCCCTTTCAAGACTGCGCAGTCACTAGATGCAATGCTCCACAACAAAGCCTCAACTCGATTTTCCTACAAAAATACTGATAGGAATGCCTCGCCCGAGCAAGCGCTCGAAGTCTCCCAGGGATGAGGGTTGTCGGATCTCCTGAATCCGAGACACTCTGCACTAAACAAAGTTGCTGCGCATGCTGTGCTACCTAGCGTGCTCAAGTAATGATAGCGCACCAAATAATAGATGAGTAAACACTATTCAAACAGAGGAGGCTCTCCTCCTTTTTATAACGATGGGCCTCTCTCAAACCCTAGGCCCCACCATCTCCAACGTAGCCTCTCTTTGCCCACATTTGCCAACTCAACCTGCGCAGTCCATCCCACGTGGTCTAAGTGGGTCCCCTCTACGTGGTCTCTTGGCCCCTCCTTGGCCCACTTAAGTTATAACGTTGTGTCTACTAGGGAGTGCACTTTATCTTTAGAGTGAGTTATGTCCCCCTCTACTCACTTTATTTATAATTTTAACTATAGAAGGCAAAATTGATCAAAATTAATATTTCCAATTCGCTATCGCTAATTGGGAATATTACAGTCTCCCCTGGCAAAATGTTGCTTGACCCCAAGCAATTGTAGTGATAGATGCTGCAAAATCTTCTCACTCTCCCAAGTGGCATCCTCATTCGGAAAATTCTTCCACCTCACCAAGAATTCCCGAACTGTCCTGCTCCGCAGTGGCCTCTCTTTGACATCAATAATGGCCTCCAACTGTAGCACCAAATGCCCCTCATCATCTCTGTGCCAAATTTCTCCACACTGCTCAGCTTTCATCCAAAGTTTTACATGCACTATGACAGTAATTCTTTATAACTCTGGGCTGCATAAATGCAACTCTGAACTCTGAGGCAGGGATAAAAGAGACCCCAGTCTGGAACTCTGATCACTGATATTCCAGAAGCTGAATATATGCTTTCTGTTCTGCCCAGATATCTAGATCCATGATATTGGAAACACAGAAAAAGAATTGAAGATTTCTATCTCTGAACTGAAGAAGTTCCTCTTCCACCTTCCACTCTTCTGCTGTATTGTTTTTCATTAATTGAATTGAGGTTTGAAGAAAGACACCTGAGCTCTATTTGTCCACTTCTTGTGGATCAACCTGGTTCAGAAAATTTACTTTCTGTGAAACTGTCATCATATCAAACTGATGCGAATCTGATAAACCTAATGCAGAAAACTTATAGTACTGAGAATTTATTTCTCATGGCGATGGGTGGTAAGCAAAAAGAGCTCTCCTAGGTGCAGCCACTTTAGCCACGCTCTCTGCTGCCCACTGACATAGTTGCGCAAGTAGCCCTCCAGCCACTTGTTAACTATCTCCGTCTACCCGTCTGTCTGTGGGTGGTAGCTGGTACTCGGTGTCAACTTTGTCCCCACCAACCGAAAAATATCCTGCCAAAATCTGCCCATGAAGCGGCTGTCCTTGTCACTGAAAATGGTCTTGGGAAGACCATGTAACCTGAAGATATCCTGGAAGAACAACTCTGCCACCTGTGTTGCTGTATAGTGTGCAGATATGGCGAAAAAGTGTGCATATTTTTTCAATCGATCAACGACGACAAATATACAGTCCTTGACCTGCACCGCGGGCAACCCTGTGATGAAATCCATCAAAATACTCTCCCATTTCCCCTCTGGAATGGGAAGAGGTTGCAACAATCCTGCTAGATGGTTCATCTCCCCCTTGTTGTGTTGGAAAAATTTACACTCCCTGACATGCCGGAGTACGTCCTCCTTGAGGCCCTTCCATGAGAACCTCTCTCTGATGGCCCTGTAGGTTTTGGTAAACCCCTGGTGACCATCCAATGGTGAATCATGAGAAGCCCGTAGTATCTTCTTCTTGAGCTAAGAGCCCTCAATCAAGAAGCATGAAATCCGGCAATGCAAGTACTGGGTAGCTGCTCATCACCTCCTTGAGCCTGTGAAAGGCCCACTGCACTTTATCCGACCAATTGAATGCCCCCTTCTTCGTCAAATCTGTAAGGGCTGTAGCAAGCTAAGAGAAACTCTTGACGAACTTCCTGTAATAAGTGCAGATACCAACAAATCCTTGAAGTTCCATCATGTTTCTTGGCTCTGGCCAATCCCTGATGGCCCTGATCTTCTCCTCGTGGACCCTCACTCCATCCACTCCTATGATGTGTCCCAAGTATAGCATCTCCATCAACCCAAACTCGTACTTGGAGAGCTTAGCATAGAACTGCTGCTCCTCTAAAATATGTAGCACTGCCTCTATGTGCTGAAGATACTCCTCCCAAGTCCTGCTATATATCAGTGTATCATTAAAAAACACCAACACAAACTTCCTTAGGTGACTGAGGAAGATGTGGTTCATGCATGACTGGAAGGTGGCTGGTGCGTTGGTTAGCCCAAAAGGCATAACCAAGAACTCAAAGTGGCCATAATGGCACCTAAAAGCGGTCTTGGGAATGTCATGTTCCCTCACGCGAATTTGGTGGTACCCGGATCTCAAATCGATCTTTGAGAAGAACTGTGCTCCCCTCAACTCATCCATCAGCTCATCAATCCGCAGTATAGGGTACTTGTTCTTCATGGTATTTTTATTTAGAGCCCTGTAATCAATGCACATTCTCAATGTGTCATCCTTCTTCTTCACCAACACTACTGAAGAAGCAAAAGGACTGGTGCTAGGCCGAATGTGTCCAAGAGCCAGCAACTCTTGGATGGCCCGCTCAATCTCGTCCTGATAGGCCTTGGGGTTCCTATAGGGTGTGGTGATAACGGCCTGAATGCCTTGCTCTAACTCAATAGTGTGTTCAAATCCCCGATCTGGTGGTTGTCCTGGCGGTATCTCCCCAAACACCACGGCATACCGGTTAAGGATGGACTGTATCTCAGGATGAACTTACTGCCCGGTAGTCCCTGCCTCTGAGGCACGCAACTCTACTGCCCACTCTATGTCTCCCTTTTGGAAGTCTGCCTCCATTCGGTGAGCTGAAACAGTCTGGGGTGGGTAAGTGTGCATCCCACGTATCTTCTCATGCTTCCCAGTGTTCTTATCATCCCACTCCATCTCCAAGGCCTCCCAATCTGTGGTGACCTTCCCTAAAGTAATCAGCCACTGTACACCCAATACCACATTGGTATCCGGTATGTTAACCACAAAAAAGTGGTCAGTCACTGTGTAGGTGCCCATTGTCACAGCCAGCTCTGGAACATATCTGGCACACTGCATCGTCTGATCTACTGGGACCAATACTGAAAATCCATCGAAGCTCTCTATCGGTATGCCTCTCCGCTCAACCATATGTGCATCGATGAATTTGTGGGTTGCCCCACTATCTACCAGGACTGAAACTCGCTGCCCACATACTGTCCCTCGGACACGTAGCGTCAAATACTTGGGTACTCCTCACAATGCTGCAAGGGTCCCCCCTGTGGGTGCAAAAGCTGCACCTCCTGCTCCTGGAGGTGGAGGCAGCAAATGGTCCTGCGCTTCCTGACTGTCTCCTGCCTCCCCATCACCATACTCATCCTCTTCCCTGCTGCTCTCAGAGAAGACCTCGATAAAATGTGTTTTTCCAGCTGCACATCTATGTCCCGGTGCCCATGGCTCTTGACAGGTAAAACACAACCTCTTCTTCTTCAACTCCCTCCTGGCATCATCATCTAAATTCCCCCTACATGAATTCCCCTTAGGAGGTAGAATCCTCACATCCTTCCCCTTTGGCTGGAAATTCTGTCTCTGGGGGTAAGGTGTCCTGGTCCGGGGTAAAACATCTTGCAAATCCCGGGTCCTACCAACTGCGTCCTGGAGTGTGGCTGGTCTAGCGAATCTGACCAAACCTTGAAGCAGCTCTGCTAAACCTTCAATGAACATGTATATCATCCGTGTCGCGGATAGATTGGGCACCATCACTGAAAGTCTCAGGAAATATTCAATATATGTCTCTGAGCTCCCGGTCTGTTTGAGCCTCGTCAGCTCCACAAAGTGCTCCTCCAGATCCCTCCAGTCAAACCTGTCTATCAATCTCTAGGTGAACTCGGCATATGTGGTCACTGTCAAATGCCCGAGTGTAACCATCCCATGGAACCACCAATCCTGGGCCTCACCATCCAAATGAAACGTCGCCACCTTGATGGCCTCCGTCTCTGCAATCTGGTTGAGCTGGAAGTATATGTCCAGCTTCTCTACCCAAGACTTTGCCGAAATATTTGATGAACCATCAAACGTAGGCAAATGGAACCTGCTCACTGTACGCTAGGTATCTCCCTCGTGATAATGCTGATGCCCTCTGTGATGGTCACGGGGTCGCTGTCCCGTTGAAGCTGAACAAAATCTTTGAACGAAAGGGCATCCCTGAACTCCTGCCCATATGCCTGATACTCAGCAATATAATCACCCATATGGCTAGGCTCTGGCTCCTGCTGTGCTCCTGCCCCAGTGTCTGCACCCAGAAAAGTGGGCATAGTGGAATGAGTGGGGGCATGTGATGCCTGGTGCGAAGTGGCATCATGTTCCTGCAAATGGTGGGATGTACCCGACCCCTCACCAACCTGGAAACCCCTTGGGGTTTCACGCTGTCTAGCCTCCACAGCAGTGAATCTCTGACCCATCACCTCGATCTTCCTCGCCAGATCCTGTACTGATTTGAGGAGTGCTTCCCCAAAAAGTTTTGCATCGCTATCATTTTCCATTGGCTCTTCCTCTTCTGCGTCTACTAATGGATCATGTTCTGCGTCCACCACTGGAACACAGTCACCCTCTCCGTAGGTAATGTATAACCTACGCTCTATGTCACGGTACCTCCTACCTCTGTAGCAAATATACGGCTTCTCCCATGGTGTAATAGACAACTAGCTCCACAGGCTGAGCCAGATCTATGAGCTCTGATATCACTGTAATATCCCTTTTCAGGGATATCTCTCAAACACAAGAAAACTTCAACCAGAGATGGACTGGGAGGGAATTTACCAGATATTTCACCTCTGAACAGAGGGTGAGATCTGGAGGCTACCTGGCCCTTTCCAGACTCTGTCTAAGAGTATGGGGAAAACACACCAAGTGGTATAGTAACTGGAATGCTCGAAGAGGAAAATAATAGCAGTGCAAGCATACAATAGCATATATGGAACATGTAACAGATACTCAAGAAATGTAGAGAGAATGCTAAGCCATTTTATTATACTGAAATATATAAGTGAGTACAATAGGTGATCAGAGTGATGGCACCTAGTCTTGCACCAGGCAAGTGAAGAAATACTCTCAGAATGGCAAGGAAATGGCTGCTCTTTGATTTGCATCCAAGCTGCTGGGGAACTGTTGTGCTTCTGCTACTGCTGGAACCAAAATGAGTATTTGGGGCTGCTCCCCTACTCGGAAAAAGCTGAAACTCTGGAATTAGCCTCTACTCCAAACCCAGAAAAGCCCAGAGAGCATTTCTGAAAAGGCCGACCCCCAAAAATCACCCCCTTGAGGATCTACGCTATCCTCCAAGGCTTTGCGTTGAGGCTGAATGGAATCCACTGAAATACTACCACAAACTCTGCCAAAAGCCTCCAATAGGCAAGGGCTGGCCCCTTGCACAATATCTAGACCCGAAAACTCCAAAATGACATCAACCCGCAGCTCCCACGAAATGAACTGCGTCCTCCCTCTCAAGACTGCGCAGTCACTAGATGCAATGCTCCACAACAAAGCCTCAACTCGATTTTCCTGCAAAAATACCGATAGGAATGCCTCGCCCGAGCAAGCGCTCGAAGTCTCCCAGGGATGAGGGTGAGATCTCCGAACGGAGACACTCGGTGCACTAAACAGTGCTGCAGACAAGCTAAACAGCTAGCGTGCTCAAGTAGTTGAAGTGACCAGCTCAATATGCATAAACATCGAATGCCAAAATGAGGAGGCTCTCCTCCTTTTTATTAACGATGGGCCTCTCTCAAACCTTAGGCCCCACCATCTCCAACGTAGCCTCCCTTTGCCCACGTTTTCCAACTCAACCTGCGCAGTCCATCCCACGTGGTCTAAGTTGGTCCCCCTCTACATGGTCTCTTGGCCCCTCCTTGGCCCACTTAAGTTATAACGTTGTGTCTACTAGGGAGTGCACTTTATATTTAGAGTGAGTTATGTCCCCCTCTACTCACTATATTTATAATTTAACTATAGAAGGAAAAATTGATCAAAATTAATATTTCCAATTAGCTATCGCTAATTGAGAATATTACAAGATTCTGCTTCAATCCTTTGTATTGCATCCTATAGTGAGCACTGATGATTTGTTAGAGGCATTAATTTTTCCTATTAGTGTTAACTTTGATATAATACTTGTTGATATTTTCAATTAGGGTGCAAGATGCTTGTACATTAATTGATTTAGTATTTGCAAAGGGAATTCTAAATAATAACAAGTGCATTGCTTGGGTGTACTAATTTTTCGTTGACAATTTTTGTTTTCCCTGTACAACAATTGGACCTAACATGGAGTGGAAGCGGAAGACCCCTAACCAGATTAGTACATCTAAGAACCATGAAGTAATTAACAGTAGCATAAGTAGTTCAAGTGTTGCTGAAATAAGTGCGCTATCTCTATCACCACCCTATGATGTAAATGTTGATGATGGAGCTACCAAGTTACAGGGAAAACTGGAACAACTAAATGTTCGAAATGATCAACATCTAATCATTCCGGATCATCATCATGTTATTCAAGCTACTTTTATAGGGCTTAGTTTTGGAAGCTTTGGAGCATTCTTTGGAAATACCTTAAGCACAAAGTTTGGCAAGGGTGGTAGTCACAAGAGTTCCACCCCACTTTCTGAGACATCCCAGAAAATAGAGGATTCAAATGAAAAACATTCTTCAAGGTTAATACCTTTTTTTTGTGACAGTGTGGAGTCTGTTAAAATGAGGCATTATATTTTGTCTTTATTGAAATAAACTAAAAATTTTAATAATGGGGAATTTTTGCTGGACATTAGACCCAAACCCAGAGTCTCCAAGTGAAAATCATGAACAAATATTTCCCAGTGAAGATCAGAACTTTTCTTTTGGTATTGACATTACAGATCCAATCACAGAAAAATGGGGTTTGTCAATTTGATCCATCTAAACAAGATCCACTTGTACAATTGGACCCTCAGTATTCACCTGTTGAAACTGCTCCAAGTTATGCTAGTGTTGGGTTAATGCCTCAAAATATAGGTAGCCAATACCATTCTTATGAACCTGCCTTATCTAGCCCACTTGATGCTTCTAAACAACTAGGCCTTGTGGTATTTCTCAATGTTGTGAACATTGTGATTAAGATCAAATCAACGAGGGTCCAGAAAAAGAAAAAATCGTGAAAATCAGGAAAAAATTGGTAAAAATGGGCAACACATCAACAAAATTTAAAAAATACAATATTGTTTTTTTTTCAATTTTTTTAGTATCTAAAGTGTCCACAACATAAAATAAATGAATTGACACATAAATATGAAAAGAGAACTAATATATAAGATGTGTAATATGTCTAGTGCTACATCACACATAATATTGAATCATGTCTTAAATCTTGAGCGCTAACTCAACTTCAAAATATCAACAAAAAATATAATAATGTATCTCATATCATGAGTCATATACAATGAAATGAACCATTAAGTAACTAATGATTTACTCTACCCCTCTTGTGAGAAAATGTAATAGCTTTCCCTCTAGATGAAGAAGGCCATGGCACTGGCATTGGACTCTGACGTTCTCCGAAAACTAAAGAACTAGGAGTTGGAAAAGGTAGACCACGTCCTCTATTGGTGACCATCGTAGGTGGTGTCACCTCTTCCTCATGTTATTCCTCCTCCGCCCTTGCAGCTGCTACCTCCTCTACTGCCTCCTCTAACCAATCAGGGTTCAATTTCATGACAAGCCTATCGGCCTCAACCCTCCATGTAGCAATGGTGTCAATTCCATCCAATGAGATGGCATCCACATTAGGTGTCTTCTAAAGTTGCCTCACCAAAAATCAAAGATTATAGTAGATGTAGACCATGTCGTTAAGGTGTTGGGACTCCAACTTGTGTGAGGGTCATAAATTATAAATTAATAATTATAAAAAATAATAAATTATAATTTTTATTATTTAATGAATACAAAAAATTAATTTGAATTTTTTTAACTTGTTGTGCTTCTTGGTGTGTATTTTTCAAATACACTCCAATTGTGCTCGCATCAAAGGGAGCTACATGTTTGGCTAAGCACTCGAATAACAAGATTTTGGAGATTGGGTACTCTGCCAACATAGCTTCTCCACCACACATCTACAACAAATAAGAGAAACATAAGAAAAAAATTGAAATTTGAAAGTTCGAAACAAACTAAAGCTTACTTAGCAATTTGGTCATCATATCCTGGATAAACATGTCAAAGTTGAATGTTCCACCTGCCATCCTATACATCTCAATTTCTTTATAAATGTTAGCATGTTATGTTGGAGATGACACCATCTTTTGAACAGAATTAAAGAATCCATCCATGACCTCAACATCAAATATGAAACCAGAGGAGTAAGAAAATGTTGGGTTCAGGTAGATCCCTATGACATGAATGAGACGATGGAGTGTATTGTTTCATTGTTCATCAATCACTCTCCATCATAGTATTAAAAACCAGCCGGGTCAAACCAGAAACCAGTCAAATCGGCTAGTCAGACCCTTGGCCGGTCAAAACCAGTTGAAAAACTCAGTCAAACACTGCATTTCACCTGAAAATTTTGGTTAACCGGTGTTGATCGCCGGTTTATGGATAAACCAGTCGGTTCCATCCTTAACCAGTCAGTCGGCACCTAAATTCTTGTAGGGACTCACGCATGGCCAACAAAGAAGTTTAGGGCTGATTTAGAGGGAAGGGGAGGGTTGTTTCCCTCCAAAAACACCATCCCCAATCCTTTACAAGCAGGGGCAGCCTCTTCTTTGTCTCACACCATCTCATTTGCAGTTTGTGAGTTTGATTGAGAGCTTGGAGAGTGTTGAGTGTTTGCTGGAGCAGTGATCTTGGAGGCTTGGAGTTGGAGTTGGAGCTACCTTGGAGATAGTTTGGAGCTGTCAGTAGAGTTTTCATCTTCAAGAGGACGCTAAGGAAGCTAGTTTGCATTGCCAAGTAAGGATTTTCACTTGAAAAATCCATCATTTCATCGTTGTTCATGTATTTATTTTCTCATGTGTTTAGCTATGTTATTGCTATTAAATCTCTAGTCCTATGCTATCAAATTTTGTATGTTTGAATGTGCATTTTTTTTGTAAATTTAGCCTTGGTTGTCCATTTATCTTAGCTGCAATTTTTTTTTAAAATGGCAGATTTATTTCCAAATTTCAATTATTTCAAGTCAAGATGGCTCCAAAAACCAAGGACAGTGCATGGGCCCATTGTGATTTGGTTGATGGAAAGATGATATGCAAATTTTGTGAAAAATCTATTGGAGGTGGGGGTATTCTTAGATTGTAACAACACTTGGCTGGGATAAGAGGCCAAGTAAAGCCATGTGATGCACCTAATGAAGTGATAGGTCCGGTTAGGGAAGAATACCTTGCCAAGTTTGAAAATTTTGAGGAGACTAAGGCTAGGGAGAAGGCCATCCAAGATGAAATTGCAAGGAAGAGGGAACTAATAGAAACCCTGAGATAGAGTGGGTATGATGATTATGAGATTCAAGACTCCACTTCTATCCCTTCCACCAATGACCCCTTTCACTATGTTCCTCCTGTTGGCCAAAAATCA
This sequence comes from Pinus albicaulis, assembly GCA_034641835.2. NCBI lineage: Eukaryota > Viridiplantae > Streptophyta > Pinopsida > Pinales > Pinaceae > Pinus > Pinus albicaulis. The sequence goes on from JAXQQM020071505.1 coordinate 799,862, forward strand.
AAACCAACAAAGAGACCCAACATCCAGAGTTATTTCTCATCCACTTCTAATCCCACAGCCACTTCCTCCTAGCCAAGTCGTCAACCCACTTTGGATCAACATTGGAAAAAACAATGCAAAGAAACTTCTTATCAGTACATTGCTAGATGGTGGTATGATGCAGATATCCCATTTAATGCTGCTCGCTCACTTTATTACCAAGATATGTGGGACTCTGTTTTAGCTACAGGAAAGTGCTTCAAAGGCCCTATTGTGCATGACTTGAGGGGATCTCTTTTGCAACAAGAGATTTGTAATATTGATGAGTATTTGGCTGACTATAAAGAGTCATGGCTCAAAACAGGTTGTTCCATCATGTCAGATGGATGGACTGATGGAAACAACCGCACTATCATTAACTTTCTTGTTTCTTGCCCTCAAGGAACAATGTTTTTGAGATAAGTTGATGCATCTGATAAGGTGAAGGATACAACCCTTATATTTGAGCTTTTGGATGAGATTATTCAGGAAGTGGGGGAGAAAAATGTTGTGCAGGTAATCATAGATAATGCCTCAAACTATGTTCTTGCTGGAAATATGCTTCAGTCCAAGTGTAAGACCATATTTTGGACTCCATGTGCTGCACATTGCATAGACCTCATGCTTGAGGACATAGGCAAAGTGGAGTGGGTAAAAAACACTGTAGAGCATGGCAAGTGCATTACAAAATACATTTACAACCACTCATAGGTATTGAGCCTAATGAGGAAAGACACTGGGGGCAAAGAGCTTGTTAGGCCTGCATTACTATATTTGCAACTCACTTCCTCACGTTGCAATGTCTCAATTCTCAATAGAAAAACCAGCAGAAAATGTTTTATTCTGATGATTGGACTGAATCTTGGTGGGCTCGTAGACAAGATGGAAAAGACACCAAAAATAAAGTCTTTGAAAATTATTTTTGGAAAAGGTCTTCAGAGCTGGTAAAAATTACTGAGCCCCTTGTTAAGGTGCTAAGGATGGTGGATGGCGAAAAGATTGCAATGGGATACATTTATGAGGCTATGGATCAGGAAAAGGAGCAGATACAGGCAGTTTACAGGGACATGTTAGCTAAATATGGTCGGATATGGGAGATCATTGATAACAAATGGAACAATCAACTCCATCGTCCTATACATGCAGTTGGGTATTTTTTGAACCCAAAGTATCATTATAAAGCTCGGCTAGGAGATCAATGGGATGGGGAGGTTAGATCTAGATTGATTGATTTCTTGGAACGCATGGTCCCTATACCTGCAAACCTTTTGAAAACACATAAAAAAATTACTCTTTTCAGTATGGCAACTGGTACCTTTGGAAAGAACTTGGAAAAAATGGCAATAGATGTGGATCAACCATGTAAGCAATTCCAATTTGTTTTTCTTTTCAATTTAAATTGTTTGTAAATAAGTAATGAAATGAACTATGTTACTAATTAATGTATTTTTATCTGCAGCACATTGGTGGGAGTCATTTGGCGGCCAATGTCCTCAATTGCAATAGAATCCTCGGGCAAACTTACAGTGCTTCAGGTTGTGAGCGCAATTGGTCTATTTTTGAGCGCATACACACAAAGAAGAGAAACCGTTTGGAACAGAAATGGTTAAATGATCTTGTGTTTATGCAATACAACCTTCGCTTGATGCGGAACCAAATGATGAACAAAACACTTGATCTAGATCCCATTGTGTTGGATGATATTGATCCAACATCAGAATGGGTGGAGGAGACTGAAGATCCAATGTTTGAGGCATATTTTTATTTTGATGCAGCATTAGTAGGGGGTGAATTTGAAGCAGATTTGGTAGCGCCATCAGACAGAGACCCGGGATTGGTAGCTACATCAAGGAAAGGAAAAAAACCAATGGAAGGCACTAGTCATGCAGCTCGAGTAACTCGTGCTTCCATTAGGTCCACTTCTATTGTTATTAGTGGTAGTGGTATTGAGGTTGTAGATGAGCCTGAGGCTGAGGCATCCTCAGACTCTGATCCAGATGATGTCTATGCAGTTGCCGATGTTGATCCTGTGTCTAGTAGTGATGATGAATTTGATGATTGATCATGATTCATGTGTAGTCTTGTATTAGGCCAATGGCCTCATAGCTTGTAGCATTGTTTTTGGACTTTATGGGCCATTTGGAGCCTCATTGCTTATGTATTTTTTGATGATATGTATTGCAACTAGTGCCATTTTGATATATTCACCTTTACATGGTATATAAATGAGCAAAATTTGCATATTTTGTCTTTATTGGCTTGGAATCATGGTTGCAAATCTTAAAAATAGTTTTTTTTATTAAAAATAATTATTTAATGTATTTTTTTTAAAACAGGTTCGTTTAGACCTAACCAGTACCGATTAGACCGGTTCTGATCCGGTTACCAGTTCATTAGGTCCACCGGTCCAGTCACCGGTTCCGGTTTTTAATACTATGCTCTCCATATCAATTGTTGTTTCTCAAACCCATCATCCCCCTTATCATCATAATAGTTGTGAATGGATTCTTTGGCCCTGTCCATGGCCTCATACAAGTAGTGTTAGAAATTTGGAGAGCGAGACAGATTACACACACAACACCAAATGCTTGATACCTTTATTAATCACCACAGGTACATATATATATAGAACATAAATAACTGACTCCAAGACATCTAGATCATGACTATGACTCACACATAGGAATCAACATCTTCTAGACTGACACTTCATAACTCACACTGACAACTACACATGACATGGAAGCATTACTTCCAACATCTGCCCTTAATGCTTACATGGAAAACATTAAAAAACACACATTACAACAACATGATATCCATCTGATTGGTCTTCATTAACACTCATATCCACTTTGGAATCTCCCAAACACCTCTCTTTCTTCATCACCAAATCTTCAAGCTGTCACTTGACCATTATTTAAAACATAACCGCTTCAGACCATCTTTGACATTCTTTGCAGAATTGACGCTTCTCAACCTCCCGAAGCGCGACGGGTCAGTCTCAATATTGAACCATCCTATGGACATACCTCCATCTGTTGAACACATGGTCTTCCACTGTATTCCCTATTTATCTAGGCATTAGAGGAAATTTCAGCCTAAAAGTGGCCTCCTAAGAAAAAATAAAAGTTAAAATAATAAAATAAGAGTTATAAATTTTGGAGGGAAAAGAAGAAATCTATTTTTTTTTAATTGTATTTTTGACATATCTCTTTATATGTTTACTCAAATTTCAAGTGTAGACGCTCGTTGGATGCAGAATTAAATTCCACATCCAACGAGTACCCATTATGTATACTTTTGAGAAGAACCACATTTATAAAAATTGTAGATACATTAAAAAAATATATATATATATTGAATACACTTTTTAATGTATCTGCAATTTTTATCAATGTGGGTCTTCTCAAAAGTATGCATAATGGGTACTAGTTGGATGTGGAATTTAATTCTGCATCCAACGAGCATATACACTTGAAAGTTGAGTAAACCTATAGGGAGATAAGCCAAAAATATAATTAAAAAAAGTAGTCTTTTTTCTTTTTCCTCTAAAATATTTACATGTACCTCTTATTAAATTTAAAATATTTTGATTCATTTACATATTATGACATGGAAATTACATGAAAATTTCATGGGCACTTTTAAGCTGAAATTTCCTCTAATGAAGGTTGTCTAGGTACTGAATGTATTCAAAAGTCAATTTTACAATATGACCTCTTATACACATAATCAAATTAACTTGTAAGCTGATGTTCTTGGCTCCACACGCCACCGCCAGCTTATAACAAATTATACATAATCAAATTAATGATATGTTCTTTTGTCATTGTATGCAGCAAGAACCACCAATTTGAAATTATGCTAATTTGTTCTATGATTGGTTCTTCATTTGATTTTTACACTTGAACAATAACACACTATAACTTCAACTCATACCACAAACTTGGAACATAAAATCAATACTATATCACAAAATCAACATTGTATATATCACCATTAATATTTCTAAATTCAATGGCCTCCCAAGATCTTCTTCACCGCCACTTTTCAACCTGACAAGAGTTATGACAACCAATCCAATCTTAAAAACAATATTCTGCTTAATGAACAGTACATTGAAATCAACGGAGAAAACTTTTAAATTAGCTAACCTCGAGAAATGTTTCCTATGCAGCAAAAGTGTCATAGATAAATTCTTTATGGATCAACTTTGTTACTTCCATTTTCCCGTTGGCCCTCTTGTGCTTTGGGGAAATAACATGCATGACAGAGCTGATTGTTGGAATCAATCACACACTTGTAAAATAGAGTATTATTGACAAAAAAATTGCTTCGATAACTTTAGAAATACACAGTAGATAGAAATCGGGACTCCCGCACTTTCTTTAGGATGCCATTCACCCATGTTGCCGTTGTGCCAATCCACAACTTCAACACTAAAAAATCCTATGCATTTTGGGATCACGTTGTCGTCAGGTTCTATAAGATTTGATGGTTGAATCCATGGAGACCTTGGCTCAAATCCTAGCAGCCACGCCAATGAGATCGATAAGCTCCTGATGCAGTTCAATGGTCGAGGTAACAGGGCCTCAGATGGCTCGCATAGTGAGCAAATCCACCAATGAAATCACCAATTCTTCACCCACTGCAGCTGCTTCTCACAGTCTCGATATCTTGGTGCTCTACGTTCGTTCAATTCGCACGCAACTAATTCATACCTCCACACGGACTTGAACGATGAGGATCCACTCGGTGGAGAGGTGTTCATTGACAATTTGGAGGCATGGGGTGGCCTCATGGGGTTGAGCTACGATAGTAGACAGATTGTTCTTTGTGGTTCCAGGGGAAAGCGTCACCGCACATTCATCAAAAATGGTGACGAGCTCAGTCCCTTGACCAGAAGCATCCCCATCATTGATGGCAACAAATCGAAGCCTGATCTATTATGGACACCTGGCTTCTCAGTAATCTCTTTTCGTGAAGATCCCATTTATAAGGGAGATCTGGAGATTTTCACCGCCACTTACCCTCGGGATCAAATTCGACATTAGATGAAGATTCAACCATTCTACTCCTCCTCACAATCACAACCAACATTTTTTTCTTGGATTCTAGATATACACAACAAACACATAGAAACTCCAAATTTACACACAGAAACACATAAATAAAATACTAAACTAATTTATGTACAAAGCATTAGCTCTCACGGTTCTCACATTTCGTGGCCTTCCCGTGAGGGAGCTAGGCCAGATCTAGCTCTGATACCATGTCAGAAATTTGGAGAGCAAGAAAAATTACACACACAACACCAAATGTTTGATACGTTTATTAATCACCACATGTACATATATATAGGACATAAATAACTGACTCCAAGACATCTAGATCATGACTATGACTCACACATAGGAATCAACATCTTCTAGACTGACGCTTCAAGATTCACACTGACAACTACACATGATCTGGAAGCATTACTTCCAACAAATAGCCCATTGCGGGATTGTCTACATCAACTAATTGAAGAACCTTTACCAAAGGTTTAGTAATGGTGCACACCTCCTGCACTCCTACCCAAAAGCTTTCTTAGTATGAAACTAACCTACATATGGCCTCTCCCTTTGGTCTGTGGCTAAATGATAAAGCATGGCACTTCTCTAAAAGAAGCATTCTCTTCACACCTCACATAGAATTCAAGAGAGATTGAAGAGATATGAAGCTAGTGGCAAACTGTGCAATAGCAGGGCACACCAACTCCTTATTGATGAATGTTCTCATCAAATGAATAAAAAATGCATGATTATATATAATTCTTGTAATGTTTCTTGATGATTCAACAATATCCTTGACAAAAGAATTTTCTCCTCTGTCCTCCCACATCAACTCAATACAGTCTGCAACACAAGGTGTCTAAAATAAGTTATGATGCCTCTCCATAAGCATCCTTCCAACAACAACATAATTTGTAACATTGTTCGTTATGACCTGGACAACATGTTGTGGACCTACCTCCTGAATGAACACGTCCAACAAATCACATAATAACCATGCATATTTGATATGTGCAGATGCATCAATAGATTTCATAAACATTGTCCCCTTAGGACAATTAACCAAGAAGTTAATATGGGTTCTACCTTATTGATCAATCCAACCATTTTACATCATAGAGCATCTTGTCTCTGCCCATGATGCCCTGAATTACTCCAATATTGCAATGCAATAAACCATTTCATTTTGAAGAATAGGTCCTCTCAAGTCGTCATAGGAAGGGGCTTTGTACCCTAGGCAAAAAATAACAATAACATCAAACATGGGCTGGTAAAATGGATTGTTCCTAGTAATGTTGAAGGGAATGCCACTCCATAGAAAACACCTACCCACTAGCTTTCCAACTTCTTCCTTCTCCTTTTTTTTTTTAAGAGATAATAAAATGTAACTAGGTCGGTCTTCATATTGACTATATAATTATGGATTTATGTAAAGTAGAAGACAAAGATAATAAAATGTATTTTGTACTTGCTTCATGGGTTTCATGAGAAAGAGTTTATTATAGATTAAATTGACTTCTTCTTGATGTCTATTAGGGTTTGTGTCTTCTAGGAATAAATATAATTAAGTGTCATTCATATGAAGGATCTAGTTTAGAGAATGCTCCAATACCTTGTGGAAGAATGGCTTGTAATAGCCCTCACCAACACTGGAAGACAAGCTTAAATAATGTGTCAAGTCGGCTTTCTAACAGCTGGATGAATCGGCCTAAAAGCTAAAGGTATGGTCGACCTCAAGACAGTAAATCTATCTCTATATATACCTCTGTCCTACGGCTCATTCAAACCAAGATTTTCGGTGACCTCTGCAATTAAAAAGTGCGGGCTTTCTCAGTGATACAATGCGGATTATACTTGTGATAAAGTGCGGACTATACCTGTGATAAAGTGTGGATTATACCTGTGATATAGTGCGGATCATACCTGTGATAAAGTGCAGACTATACCTGTGATAAAGTGTAGATTATACTTCGAACAAAGTGCGAATTATACATGTGACAAAGTGTAGATTCTCTCTGAGTTTATACAGAACTGAAATATGGATTTTGAAGTCAAATGAAGGGTTTCAATGCGGACATCTTCTGAGATGATTACAAGTATAAATAAGTCTAAACTATTACTTACTCACCTGTGAATAAGATGCGGATATCAAGTGAGGATTTCTCTGTGTAAAAGTGCAGCCAATAAGTGCAGTTTACTCTGAAGTAGAATAATGGTAAGTTCAGGAAGAAATATAGATCACCATGATGTATGAAGTGGATGAATGTATGTGGAACACCATTATGAATGTTGTTGTTAAGTCTGGAAGAAGAGATGCGGGCAATTTCTCTAATATGCACCTACCATCATTGATGGAGTCAGGTCTGCAATATGAAGGTCTAAAGTGGATGCAAAAGATAAGGGTCATTGCTGGATAAGAAAAGAGAGGAAGGTAAATATTTACCTTCTCTCATAGTTAATAAAAGAAAGGACAATATAGATTGGTGCAAGAAAGAAAGGACAACATGGAAGATCGATAAAGAAGAAGTAACAAGGTCTTGGAAGCATCCATAGGTCAAGGGTCTAAGTTTGGTTCATGGTACTTTTCATTTGAAGATCTATAAGAAGAATTTCTCGTGGGTTTTCCTCTCCAAGAGAGAGAGGTTTTGCCCTGGCTCTAGGAGCCTAATTCTTGTGTCTCGTGTATTTTGATAATTGACTTGATGAAAGATTTAATAAGCTAATGAAGGTCAGACATTTGTAACTCAAGTAACCTCACAAGTAATTATCAAGAAGAGAATTTTGAATTAATCACTAGCCCTCCAAATTCTCAACATGTTTCAGAGCTAAGGTGCTAAAGAAAAAGGGCTATTAGACAAGAAGACACTAAAGGATAAAAATTCAGTTCTCTAGAAAGCATCAAAGCAAAATTCAAAGTCTACATTGAAAAGTCAAATCAGTTTGCAAGGAAATCGTCAAGCCATCTCAAGAAGACCTTTAAGCTTATTCAAAGAATCCACACATCAAGGAGGATCCAAGATCACCTAATTTGAAATCAATCTAAGAGGGAGTTCTTGCCATCATCTTCAACAAGAAAGCTAACAGAAGAAGAAAAGCATTTACTCAAGTAAGTATCTTTATGACTTGATATGAATCTATCAAAATGTCTTCTTTACAAAGAAAGCAACAAATTGGTTAGGGTTTCAAGCTTTCCTACATGGAATAAAAGGAAAATGAAGTCATGCCAAATATATGAAGGAGATATAAGAGACCAAAGGATTCTTACAGAATCCATAAAAGACTCTCTCATCTCCAATGTATCAAATCTAGAATCATCAAAAGAAATATATGAGAAAATAGTGGAGCTATTCTCTGAGTATTGCAGGAGAAACAATCTCTCTGAGATCAACTGCAAGAAGTGGGAGAAGTAATGACTACAGTGGTGCTAAATGTTCTACCAGAAGAATGGGGAAACTTCACTTCAGGTTTATACGGGAAGAAAGAAGCCACACCATTCCACGATTTACGGTCTCTATGTAAAATAGAGGAAACAAGATCGAAAGCCAAAGCTAATACAGAATAAAGTAAAGGGAATCTAGCCTTTGCAACAATATTCAGGAAGAAAGGAAGATTCGGTAAATTTGGTCCTCAAAATAAAAGAAGAAATATGGACAAAGCATGATGCTTTGGATGTAATGATCTTGGGAATTATCAACAAGATTGTCCTAAATTTAGGAAGGACAAGAGGAAAAAGGAAGAAGCTCATATCTTAGATATAAGAGAAGAACCTAATGCAAAGAAATATAAGAAAGAAGAAGCGAGGGATCTCCACTATGATTGAGATCATCTTCTCCTTTAAGTGATTTCTGTTGGTTGTAAAACAGTATGATAGAAAACAATGTACATTATAGCATCACAAAAACATGGTAGGAGCTCTTGGTGAAGCAGCTCCAGGAAAACCTCTCTGTTACACAGTAATTTGTCACCGTCCCTGTAATCCCCTGTCCCGCACGTTGGAGGGCTTATTCCGTGACCTATGAGCAGTGACATGACTTGAAACCACTTTCATGGCATCCCTCTGGACAAGGAAATTCATTCCCCTGAAGACAATTCCTTGTGAAAAACCCTAAAAATACCCTTTTTATCCTTGGCGCAACTAGCCAGTTCAGCCCTCGCGCCAATGGGGGAAATCCTCTAAAGAGGGCGCGCCAACTGGCGCACTGTCACAGTGTTATACTCGTGTCAGGCTTATTAAGGAGTGTTTTTTAAAAATAAATGGCAGAAGATTAACTCCAACCAATTCCCGAACTGGTCTCTAAATTGAGTTGGGAGGTTTGGCTCCGGATCTCCATGTACAGGAGGTGGTTTTCCACCTCTCATGAAAGCTTCCTTGAGGATAGGGCTAATCCCATGATTATAGGGGTCCCAACTCCCATTCCACCATCTATATAATCTTGCCATTTTCCTTTGCAAGCTAGCCTTCAAGAGCCTTCATAGCCTAGAGAATGCTGCAAGACCCTTGATAGTCCTCATAGAGCCAAATCAGTAGCAAGGAGATTATTGTCAAGACAACCGAAGAGAGAGGCTTGTCCCATTCCCGACAAGCTTTATCGAGACGTATTCTGCTGTCGACCCGCCGAAGGAAGATCCAGTGTCAGAGCACAGGTTGTATCTTTCTTTGTATTGTTTAATGATAAGTGACTTTGGTTATGGTTCCACTCGTATTGTTCATACATTGTGATCATGAGTTGTGTCTTCTCTGATTGATACATAATTGCATATATTTGGTTTTACACTTGTGTGTTCGTCGTGTTTCTTGTATGTGCAGGTGTTTGATCGCGACAAGCAGGAGAATTGTGATCTGTCAGAGCAAGGAAACGGGAGCGCTATCTTCTCTGCAAACAATAGCTTTGGACTTAAGGTAGGCCTTTCTCGCAATTTGGTCTATTACAATTAGGAACTTGCGCCTTAGCGTGACATGATTGTTGCTAGACCCGATCTGGGCTAGTAGGGATCGCCTCTGTCCGCAGAAGGGATTTACCTCTACAAAAAATTGGCGACTCCATTGGGGAGACGTTGAATTGGAGTATTGTCTTGTCTTTTCGGTCGATTCTTGACTTTGCTTGCTTGATCAGCTCTTTTGGCTAGATCTTTTCGTGTGTTTGGCTTTTGTTTAGCTTCACCATCACTAGTATGTTTCTTGGATTTCTCTTTTTTATTTTTGCTTAGTAAACTCGACTGACACGCTTATTAGCCTGACAGTCGCGCCCATTGGCTCATGTTGCTAGTATATTATCTGTGCCAATGTTTTTCTAGCGCTAGATTCAGCCTGACAGTCGCGCCAATTCTGTAAGGTGCTAGGGTTTTCTCTGTCTTGAGCTTTCTGAGCTTGATCTGCAATTTTGGTTTCATTTTTATGACTGCCTGAGTGTTCTGGAGCCGTGTTTGACTGACTTTGGCCTTCATCCTTTGGTTGTTTTCCCTCTTCTATCGATTTTACATTCTAGCCCTAGGGCATCTAGGTGCTATAGTGTGTCGAGCCTCCCGTCGGAGTTTTTGGATTCTATCTGTACAGTCAACATTGTGATTGCTTCTCTCCATTCGTTTGGTGGTTGTCTATCATTTTTTTGCGTTCTTTGAGTGATTGTCTTCTTCCTCATTCAAATTCTGCCTTGTCTTGTTTTGGGCCTAGATTACATGTTTCATTTGAGTCTTTGGGATTCTTTTGGTTTCGAGGGATTGTTTTGTCAATTTGAGGTCTGATTGTGTGTTTGCATTGAGTGAAACTTGCTTGTTTTTACTCCTTTTCTATCGCTTCTCAAATTGCTCGTTTCATTAGTTTTCATTTGTTTAGTGCACTTTGCTCTCAAACACTGGATATAAAAAAAATCTCTTTTGCTCTTAATTAGTTAATGCAAATTAAATCTTTTCTGTGTTATTAGTTATTTATAACTCTGAAAGAAAAGCTTTTACTTTTCATTAGCTTGCATTAGAGACATTAGTGATTGTTTTCTAGTCATTTTGTTATTGTATGAAAAGCTCTTAACTCTCTCATAATTAGCTTTCATCGAATGAAATGATATACTGTGGCATGTAGTGTGCATTTAGGAGATTTTGAGACATAACACTCGCTAGGGCCTGAAAATTGAAACATAATTGAAGATTAACATTAAAATTTATTCAATTTACACTAAGGCAGCATTGAAACATTAATGAAATATTTAGAGGTCTAGGCTAGAGACCTGTTATGGCGTCATTAAATCTAGTAGTTTTCGTTCGCCTCTTGGCTTTAGACAACACTAGTACGGACTTGTGCTCCCTGTACCGTTGCATATATAAAGGGAGACCCCACTAGGTTGCCATCCTTTATCCATAGGAAGTCGAGTCTGCCACCCTATACCCGTGATACACCGGACACAGCATTCGGGGAGATTTCTTGCACGTACGTTAAGTCCTTGGTTGATTTATCTTTCATTTTGAAACCAAGGTGTATATTGCAGTTCACGGTTATTTGGTACACACTTTGCCTAGAATTCCAGAGCAGTCATTTTCGATCTTTACTGACTCTTTAAATTTGAAAATATCATCAAGCGCTTGTCCTTTCACGCTTGTTTCCAATCTGAAAGTGATAGAGTCACCTTTTGCCTATTTCTTGACTCTTAAAATATGAAACAACAAAGTTTTGTTTCAATGTTTTAAAAAATTAACTGCCCACGAAATATTCCTCGTTAAAGTTAGCTTCCTTAGGGTGTTGTTCTGAAGATCGTTTCCAATGGCAACTTTTCCGGAGTTCACCAACCAAGGAATCCCCTCCAAAGGGAATCCTAGTCCTTTTCCTCCTTTTGGAAATGTTGGTGCTCCTTATATGGCGATGTTGTCCCTTCCTAGGTTAACTGTTGGGTTGCCTGGTTGGTTGTTTTCAACCTCTATGGTCCCGAATGTCTCGGCTACTGTTCAATCAGTTCCTCCACCTGAACAACTTCATGTTGATTCCAAGGTGGACCTCTCCCCTTCTTCGCCTATTTCTACGTCCTCCTCTTCTACTTCACCTGGTGAAAGTCTGGATTCGAGTAACCAGGTGGCTAAGAAGACGAAGAAGAAGATAAAGAAGAAGAAGGCTGATAAGAGAGAGCCTAAAGCTCTAGCTACTACCTCTTAAACATCTTCTCTCGATAAACCTCCCAACCCTCCACGGAAAGTCAAGTTCCCTTGCATGTTGTGCATGAGAGACCATCTTCTTCGAGACTGCCCTAGCATTCCCAAGGTGCTCAAAGTATGGTCCAACAGTCATCCGTCATTGCCTCTGGCTTCCGGGAGTCGGGTTGGGGGTACGTCTTCAACTGGTGCTAGTAAGGCTCCTAAGAAGCAGGGTAAGCACACCAATCCCTGTAAGTTGTGTGAAGGGCACCATGCCATTCACCTTTGTCCGTATATGGATGAAGCCAAGCGAGTTTTGGACAACTCGGTTGTTTCTGCGCCATGCCTTCTGGCTGGTTACAAACAACTTTCTTTGAGTCCTTCACTAGTTGAACCTACGATTGGTCGAGAGTCATCCTTGGTCGATCCCGCTCCCTCGAAAATTCAAATTCAGGAATCCATTCTCGACCAACCATTGGTCGTGGGATCGGTTGAGCTGGCCCCGTCTGTGGTGCACCACGTCTTTTTCATTGAGAGTGGATCTTACATCCCTCAGGTTCTTGTTTCTACAGATTCTTTGGACTTGGAGAAAGATTCTCCTGTCCCTATATCTCAAGAAGCCGCTCCTCCACCTCCCATGATGGAGGCCCCGGAGGATACTCCTCTCGACTCTGTGATGGAGATCATGGAGGATGCTCCTTATTCTTTCGTAACACCAGGGGAAGACCATCTCGGTTCGATGGTATCCCCTCCAAGTAGTTTGGTCACTTCCTTTGATTGGAATCGATTTGCAGGATACCGCCTTCCATCTTATGTGCCTTTTGAGATAACAGTACAAACCTCTGGTTTGGTCGTACCTAGCACTATTATAGATGAAGGTGCATTTGTTAGTGTTCTATCCTCAACTACTTGGCAAGCGTTTGGTTCGCCTCCGCTTGTGCCTGTTACGCAGAATCTGTTGGTGTTTAACAGAAGAACTACTCAACCGCTAGGTATCCTTCCAAGGTTACCTATTACATTGGGAGGTAAAACCGTCCATATGGACGTGATGGTTGTTCTAGGCCCCTTGGATTTCAATATACTTTTGGGGCGCGATTACACCTATTCCATGGGAGTGCTTGTCTCCTCCCTTTTTCGTGTGGTCTGTTTTCCACATGAAGGACGGATCGTGACCATTGATCAACTTGCGTTCTTTGGTCCTGATGTGGCAGCTGGCCCGCCATCATCCCTTCCTGGTTTTTATCCACCCATTGTATCTGCCCCACCGCAGGTCAACTATGTGGATACTTACCCCGTGCCTCTACCCAGTGATGATGTCGTCATGCATAGTGTGCTGGGGGCATTGGGTCCTGACTTCCAGGATGTTTTCCTTCCATCGGGAGTAGAACTCTTGGAAGTGATGACTTCTTATTCATTATGATGAGGTCTGTCGGAGCATAGTTCGTTTTCCTGTGTCAAGATCGTTAAAAAATGAAACAAGGTAGTCGGAGCACAGTTCATTTTCTTGTGTCAAGCTCCTTAAAAAATGAAACAAGGTCAGCTAAGGATAGTTCTTTTAATGTGTCTGTTAGCGCTCAAATCTACCTTAGGCTGAAATAAGATAAACTCAAGGCTACATCAAACCAAGCTCAGCCTCGTAGCTAGCCCTACGAGGACAGGAGAGGGCTCTCTCCTTCAATCTCGATAAAATGAACAATAGGGTGCGAGATGACTCTGAAATGGGAACTGATTTTAGGCTAGTAAATGGATAGGGGAGTTTGTTTTAAATTTTTGGGTTTTCATTGGAGAAATGGGAAAAACAAATTTTGGGTCCGGGGATAAGGTCAGACCTTTGCAGAATTCGAGTTGGCGCGAGGTAGGTGACGATCTTGATGCTTTTGATTGGATATACGGATAGACCAGAACGAAAGGGAGCTGAAGAGGGCAAAGAATAACTTGAATCCTCTCCAAACAGTCGAAAACATGCAAAATTAAACGATTTCAAAGGCAGAGCACTGTAAACAATGGATTCAACCTCATCTACTCATCCATTTAATTTCAGAAGCATATGAAAGGAATGGCATACATTTAACATGAAGAACTTACAGTAAACAGAGAGAAAACACCATCAAGAACAGAACACCACAAGAATCCCAACAGGTGTCGCAAAACCTCTGATCTTTCCTTAGCCAAAATATGAAAAAATATGTACAATGGTGCCAAAAGTTTCCCAAGAGTCCAACCTATCCAACCTCTGAAAAGGATTGAGAAATTACATCATATAGAGCATCCTAACCCCTTCCCACACCTCTAGGGGTCGAATTCCTTCTTCAGGGATCAGTTTCAACAAATTCTAATCAAGGAACTAGAATCTAGGCAGCTAACAACTTGCCTCTAAAAGAGTGGAAACTGATTCATTTACATGATTTTCACTTTTTTGAGAGTGAATCTTCTAGAATAGGTAAAAATAAGACAAAGTTACATGCCAACCATCAATTTACATCATAAAAACCCAAAAATTTCATCCACAAGAAAAACTGGTCCAAACTGGCCGAAAATCTGAGCTGGAAGTTGAAAATTCAGCCAAAAATTTAAGTGGGTCGCGTGTCTGAGCCAAGTGGGTCGCGCATCTTTCAACCTGATTTTGAAGTACTTCTCGGCAACCAAATTGAGCTCATGATAGCTCGTTGGAAAGCCCTGGATGTTGGCTATCCAACCCAATTGGAATTTCTCAATTTGGAGCTCATTTGACCCTATAAAACTTCATTCTCCCAGAAGTACTTCCTGCTGGTGCAAAAGGTGGCAGCAAGGTGGTTTTCATGGTGTTTTTGAGCTTTTTGACCATCCAGAATCTGATGAAATGCTTTGGCAATGCCTGAGGATGCATAACTTACCATGAAAAATCCAAAAATGCAAAAATTTCCTTCAGCAAGTGTCCCAAAAAAAAGTGAGCATATGAGTGCGAGACCCACTTAACTGAAAAACCTGTTTTTGAGACCAAAAATTTCAAAATGACAAAAATTTCTCCGAATTTGCTCAAATTCGGAGTGAAGACCCTCCATCATGTATCTTGCCCAGCCAACGAAGCCTCGGCCAAAATCCGAAGTGGATCAGGCCTTTTCCGCCGTTTTAGTGCTTCGCTCAACCTCCTCTTCAGAATCTTCATTCTCGCTTTGCAGACATGCATGCGAGCCCAATAATGGCCTTTCATGTGACGAAACATGTCTTTGTTTCTATCATGATCCTGTGAATGTACCTACGCTGATGAAGAAGGCGAGACCCTTTCCACGCCATGTGGAGATAGTACTCGTGCTGCTAATGAAGTCAACGAGACCCCTTCCACCCCGGGTGGTGATAGTACTCGTCGTGATGCTGCAAACAAAGCTCTGTGGCCTCTCTGATATGTTACCACTACTGGTGCACTGCTATGCTCCATTTCAGTACATCAACCTCAATTGTTGAGTCACTGTCTTGTTCATATCCTTGCTCATAAACTGAATCCGTCTCTGACATGGCTTTGAAAACAAGTTGTCTGCAATATGTGTGTTGATATAGGTGTAGTGAAGTCAAAGTTTCAATGTATGCTCAAAACCCAATCAATGTCACACATGTACCCAAGTATCAAAGGAAAACAAAATCATCATGAGGATGGCTCTGCTTTAATGGCATAAAAACTATCACTGTTTTGATCACAAGTAAGTTTGACAATGAGTACCAAATGCAAAGGTGTGGTCAACTTTATAATGATGGCCAAAATCTGTCAAAGGAGCAAGCTAACATAGGATTGTGTTTTATGAAATGGAGAATAGAGACAACATGACAATGACCATAGTGAAACGAAATGGTCATGGCAGTGGTAATAGAATGATGATGACAGTAGTAGTGGTATTATAGTGATGGAAGCTATAGACTAGTCCACATAAGACTGTGCAAAAACATGAGAGGGCATAACGCAGTGATAAGATTGATAACTGAGGGCGTGAGGATCATGTACACAACGTGCCAGGGTGTGAACATATCTACCATTCAAAAGTTTTCAAATTTTTCATAAAACTGCCCATACAATTTCAAAACCCTTACAGAATTAACTTGCATGTGAATGAAGGTTTTATACATTTCTCTCCAAGCATGGCTTGTTTCCCCAACATCAATGACATCACAACCATATTAAAAATCTATTGAGCAATGATTAAAACCTGTTTGCAAGCTGTCGGAGTCGACTTGAATCAAAACTGGGCGCAAAACACAATTTTCTGGGCTCTGTTGTTAAGTGGGTCGCGCCCGCTCAAGTGGGTCGCGCCTCCCAAGTGGGTCGCGCCCGTTCAAATTTACACTGGCTGAGGTGCTCAAGTGGGTCGCGCCCCTCAAGTGGGTCTCACCCGCTCAAGTGGGTCGCGCGCACTTTTCTATGAGCAGCTACATAGTGCATTTTGCAGGAAGCTTTTGGAGGCCTTCCCGGTGTCCAAATCGGGCTTGTAATAGCTTGTTGGAAATATCTTGGAGTCTAATTTCCAACACAAGTGGAATTTTGCAATTTGGACTTCATTTTCCCTGTCAGAAATGAAATCTCCCAACACTAGTCAAAATGAGCAGAATGAGGCTGCCTCAAGGCAGAGCGCTGTTGCAGCCAATGTTTGAAGGTCTTCCTCAACTCAAAATTGAGCTCATGATAGCTCATTGGAAAGATATTTTTTTCTAGTTATCATTTGATTCATCATGCAAGTCATTTGGCCAACCATGCTAGGAGAAATCTTGATTTTCCCAAGGGCACTTCAGAGGTGCATTCAATTCTCCCGAGGAAACGGTATTTTTGACATTTCTCTAAAACCATGATACCTGTGTAAAACGTGAAGGAGGTTTTTCTTCATTGGAATGTTTTGGACAAAAACCTCTCTCATTTTTTCCAAATTCATCTTTTATTGCTCTGAAACATCTTTTGAGTGAAACCGATCCCGATGTGTGGAACAAGGGATTTTGTCGAAATGAAGCGAAATGAAGGGGATAAGGGGCTTCTAAATTCTTGGAGAAATTTTTGGGAGTAGGTAGGGATGTTAGGAAGCAGAGGAAAGTGGAATCTCAGAGATTGAGTGAGGGGAAGGGGTCCAAAAGGGAAAAACACAGGCCTAGCCTAGAAAATTGCCAAGTTGTGGCAAGAAACTAGGGTTTGTGCAAAAATGAGGAATTTGAGGGATCTCAGTGATGGGAAGTGTTTAATAAGGTACATTAAGGATAGGGGAAGGTGTGTGAACATCAAGATACAAATTTTTCTAATGATTTGACCATCCAAGAGAAATTACCTCCAAAACCCTACGAGAGGGAAATGGACCTTACCAAGGCACAACTGAAGCATGAACAAGGTGTAAAATGACTCAATGGAACTTGACATGATGATGACAACCCTCTGAATGATGGTACACTCAACTGAATGGTGACATGGATCAACATTTGGACAGATTTGAAAAGAGTGAAAACAAACCCTAGACCTAATGCCTAGTGACCAAATTTTGCTTGAAGACTCACTGAAATGACAAAATTTGACCTTGACACCTTAAAATCACTTTATAAGAGCATGTTTGATCACTGAAGGAAAGCTGCAAAGGCTGACTCTAACATGAAGGACGGATCGTGACCATTGATCAACTTGCGTTCTTTGGTCCTGATGTGGCAGCTGGCCCGCCATCATCCCTTCCTGGTTTTTATCCACCCATTGTATCTGCCCCACCGCAGGTCAACTATGTGGATACTTACCCCATTCCTCTACCCAGTGATGATGCCGTCATGCATAGTGTGCTGGGGGCATTGGGTCCTGACTTCCAGGATGTTTTCCTTCCATCGGGAGTAGAACTCTTGGAAGCGATGACTTATTCACAGATGAGGTCCGCTCTTGAAACAAGGTGTTTTCCTGTGTCAAGATCGTTAAAAAATGAAACAAGGTCGTCGGAGCACAGTTCATTTTCTTGTGTCAAGCTCCTTAAAAAATGAAACAAGTTCAGCTAAGGATAGTTCTTTTAATGTGTCTCCTCCATTTTTCGTGTGGTCTGTTTTCCACATGAAGGACGGAT